>OZ025242.1:5483320-5495820 GCA_964019155.1 Osedax fenrisi
TATAACGCGATAGGGACCATCGTAAACTTTCTGAAAGGGTGAGCGGTGAGCATCATTATGTATAAATATAAAATCACATGTGGTTAACAATGTGGGAAATGATTTTCCTTGTTTGTTACCGTGGCACGATGTTTGTGTTGGTCGTATTAGTTTGAAGGTTTCTCGTAGCTCCTTTATGTAGTCACTTTGGTCTGTATACTTAGTTTGTTGGTCGAAGAACTCACCGGGTAGTCGTAGCGTTTTTCCGTAAACTAACTCTGCGCTTGAGCAATTCAGGTCTTCTTTTGGAGCGGTTCTGAGTCCAAGCAATACTAAGGGCAATATGTCTACCCAATTATTGTTCTTTAGTTTAGCCTTCAGACTGGCTTTCAGTTGGCGATGGAAGCGCTCTACTAGTCCATTACACTGTGGGTGGAAGGATGTAGTGTTATTGATTTTAATACTAAGCAGTGATGACAGTTCTTTCCAGAGGCTGGATATGAACTGTTTTCCTCTGTCTGACGTGATTTACAATGGGATACCAAATCGCGATATCCATGTCATCAGAGCTCTCGTACAGTCTTCGGCTGTTTGGTCCTTCATGGGTATGGCTTCAGGCCATCGTGTGTATCTATCTATGATCGTGAATAAGTATTTGTTCTCTTTAGATGTCGGAATGGGACCTACGATATCTACGTGGATGTTAGTAAAGCGATGTGATGGTGTTAGGAATGATTTTAACGGGGTTTTTACATGTTTGTCAACTTTGGATTGTTGGCAAGGTAAACATTCCTTGGACCATTGTATAGCATCTCTCTTGATGTTGTGCCACACGAATCTTGCTAATAGTAGACGTCGGGTCGTTTTTCTACCTGGGTGGGATAAATTGTGTATTAAATTGAATACTTTCCTTTTTAAACTTTCTGGGATTATAGGTCGTGGGAGATCCCTGCTTGTTTCACAGTATATGTCATTTCTTATTTCAGTTGTATTCGGGTGTTTCTTAATGAAGTCTAGTACCTCTTCGTCATTCTTCTGTTCCAATTTCAGTACGGCATATATGTCTTCAGATAACTTCTCTATGCCATTTATGTTTATTCTGGAGAGTGCGTCAGCCACATGATTAGATGTACCTGATATATGTCTTATATCATTTGTGAACTCTGCGATGTAGGATAGATGTCTAGACTGTCTCGGTGATTTTTCAGCCTGTGAATTTAGGGCGTGGATTAATGGTTTATGATCAGTGTTAACGTGGAAAGTTCTTCCTTCTAGGAAGAATCTGAAATGTCGGATAGTTTCAAATATCGCTAAAAGTTCGCGGTCATATGTACTGTAACGTGTTTGGGCTGGGTTTAATTTCCTGGAGAAGAAGGCAATTGGTTTTGTGATGCATTCTATTTCTTGTTCGAGAGCGGCTCCAATAGCTATATATGATGCGTCGACAGTTATCTGCAATGGAGAATTAGTTGATGGATGTACTAACATTGTTGAGTTTGTGAGTGCGAGTTTAGATTTTATAAATGCCTCGGACGTTTCGGTAGTCCATTCTAGAAGTTTCGGTCCTTTTATTAGGTCGTATAGCGGTTTGATAATTTTGGCCATCTTGGGTATGAAACGGTGGTAAAAATTCATCATACCTATGAATTTTTGTAGCTCTTTGATGGTAGATAGTTTCGGGTAGTTATTTATAGACGATATCTTATTTTCTGCAGGTCTAATTCCGTGTTTGTCGATATAATGACCTAAAAAGTTAATTTCATTAGTAGCGAAAATACACTTACTTTTGTTGAGGGTTAAGCCATTTTCTTTCAGGATAGTGCAGACTCTGCGGATGTGGCGTCGGTGTTCTTTCTCGGATGTGCTGGCTATTAAAATATCATCAAGGTATACAAAAACAAAGTCTAGGTCTCGGGTGATATTATCCATCATACGTTGGAATGTTTGAGCCGAGCTTCTGAGACCGAATGGCATTTTTATATACTCGAATAACCCAAAAGGTGTTATAACCGCTGTTTTAGGGATATCTGATGGGTTAATGGGTACTTGGTGGTACCCTTTAGCTAGATCCATATTCGAAAAGATAATTTTGTTTCTCAGGTTTATGGAAAAGTCTTGAATGTGGGGAACTGGATACCTGTCTTGAATGGTTTGGTTGTTCAATTTACGATAATCGCCGCATGGCCGATACTCACCTGATTCCTTGAGGACCATGTGTAGAGGGGAGGACCAAGGGCTGTTTGATCTTCTGATAATCTGCATTTCTTCTAGTTTTCTGAACTCCTTCTTTGCAGCTGCTAGTTTATCTGTAGATAGTCTTCTTACTTTTGAATGGCAAGGGTAGCCGTTAGTTTCTATAAAGTGTGTTACTGAGTGCTTTTGTGAGTTCTCAGGGTTAAATGTTAGTATTTCAGGAAATTCATTGACAATGTCGTGAAAGGTTGTGTTTGAATTTGTGGATATAGAATGTAGAGCTAGTGATGGTTGACTAGTCTTAAATAACGGTTCTATTTTAGAGTTATTTAAGTTAATGAGTTTTTTCCCTACAATATCGATAGCGTAGTGGTGTTTTAAGAAGAAATCGTTGCCTAGTATAGGTTTTGTTACGTCTGCTAACATAAACTCCCATTGCATTTTTGTTCCTCCGATTATCATGTCGATCTTCTTTGTTCCGAAGGTGGCAATGACAGAGCCGTTAGCTGCAGCTAAACCTGCCGTATTTGTTCGTTTCCTCTCATTCCTTGTAGCTGGAAAAACGCTGACTTCAGCTCCCGTATCGATTAGATATCTATTATTCCTGCAGGTATCCTGTAAATATAAGAGATTGGTATAGCCGGGAATACTAATGTTATTGAGTTCCCGGCTTATTAGTTTCCCTGGTATGAGCAAGGTTTGCGGCACTTAGTGGCCTTATTACCAATCTTACTGTGGTAGTAACAGAGTCCGATTTCCTCTGTTCCTGTAGAATGGGTTTCTCTTCTTATAATGTTTACCGAATCGAATTTGATCATGGCATCAGCGCGTTCTGCTAGGGTATCTAGTGATAGGTCATTAGCTAAACCTGCTAGTATTTGTCGTGTGGATATCGGTAGTTGTTCTAGGAATAACTCTTTGAATAATTCTGTATGCTGTTGACCGTCGTTTAGTCGTCGCATTGAATTTAATAATTCTGTGGGTTTTCTGTCTCCTAGGCCGTTCATATTTAGTAATTCTCGGGCTTTCTCTCGGGGAGATAGTTCTAAAATTCTTATTAGATTTTGTTTAAGGTTATCATACTTACCCTCGGAAGGAGGGTTAGTAATAATGTGTATGAATTTTGACACGATGGATTCATTCAATGAGGCGATTATATGGTGATATTTAGTATTATCATTAGTTATGCGTGAATTAATGAATTGAGATTCTACAATAACGAACCAACTAGCGACGTTGTTTTCCCAGATTTGTGGTAGTTTGATTGCTATCGTTGATATACTGGGTTGTGTTGTTATGGTCGTATTGTTCGGGTTCTCGGTTGTGTTCATCTTTGTGTCCATCGTTGTCAAAAACTTGTCGGGGTCACCAATGTAGGATTCTAGTTAGATTCTACTTAATAGATTACGTATAGTAACAATGAACAACATGATTTATTAACTTGTGTCGAGATAGTAATAACGTGGTTATATACAGGTGGACGCACGCACGTAGGCGTGCGTTGATTCTTTGTTCGTGTCTATTATATAGACGCGAACGCGATACGTGGTTCGATAGAGCGTGACGACGTTACAGGAATGCATCTTGCTGTGTAATGTGTGCTAGGCCGCTACAATATATATATATATTGATATTTGGGTTAAACCAACAATTGTTAAGATTTTGTTGCCAATAAAAGCTTTTTCTAATCATAAGTAATAATATACACGCATTTATACGTAAATGATATTTGTGCGGGCGCATGGGGATATGTGATTGTATGTATGCATACACACGTACTTATCAATAAAGATAGACATGATGTTAGTAGTGTATTTTCCATTCACATCTGTCAATCAAATTTATTTTACGAATACCACAATTTATATAAAACTTGACCTGATTTATTTTTTCATTTTGTAATCAGTGAATAGAATTGTCGTATTCTATACGAGTTTATCTAAAATAATCCATAGAGTTGAGTTCACATCAGAAAATAATAATATATTATAATTATTTATTAGAAGAAAAATTTACATAGATAAGAACCAGACTAGAATTCATAACAATCTGAGTTATAACTTTTGTTGCCTGTGTATATGTACATAGACATCATTTTGTAATAGATAAACATACTATATTCACGAATACTACCTATATGTTAACGCAATAAACTACAACGCAGAGACCATACAGGAAGATCCTAAAGAAGGACATACTCGAAGCAGTGTCGATGTTAAACTACAGGAGCCAGATGACCAAGGTCCGTAACGCCACCCTCCTCGTCTAGCTTTGACCGCTATATCAGTCTCTCCATCTGCCTTCCTCGCATCACTTCTCTCTAGCTGCCATCTCGTATCACTTCTCTAGCTGCCATCTCGCATCACTTCTCTCTAGCCGCCTCCCTTGCATCACTTCTCTCTAGCTGCCATCTCGCATCACTTCTCTCTAGCTGCCATCTCGCATCACTTCTCTCTAGCTGCCATCTCGCATCACTTCTCTCTAGCTGCCATCTCGCATCACTTCTCTCTAGCTGCCATCTCGCATCACTTCTCTCTAGCTGCCATCTCGCATCACTTCTCTCTAGCTGCCATCTCGCATCACTTCTCACTAGCTGCCATCTCGCATCACTTCTCTCTAGCTGCCATCTCGCATCACTTCTCTCTAGCTGCCATCTCGCATCACTTCTCTCTAGCTGCCATCTCGCATCACTTCTCTCTAGCTGCCATCTCGCATCACTTCTCTCTAGCTGACATCTCGCATCACTTCTCTCTAGCTGCCATCTCGCATCACTTCTCTCTAGCTGCCATCTCGCATCACTTCTCTCTAGCTGCCATCTCGCATCACTTCTCTAGCTGCCATCTCGCATCACTTCTCTCTAGCTGCCATCTCGCATCACTTCTCTCTAGCTGCCATCTCTCATCACTTCTCTCTAGCTGCCATCTCGCATCACTTCTCTCTAGCTGCCATCTCGCATCACTTCTCTCTAGCTGCCATCTCGCATCACTTCTCTCTAGCTGCCATCTCGCTTCACTTCTCTCTAGCTGCCATCTCGCATCACTTCTCTCTAGCTGCCATCTCGCATCACTTCTCTCTAGCTGCCATCTCGCATCACTTATCTCTAGCTGCCATCTCGCATCACTTCTCTCTAGCTGCCATCTCGCATCACTTCTCTCTAGCTGCCATCTCGCATCACTTCTCTCTAGCTGCCATCTCGCATCACTTCTCTCTAGCTGCCATCTCGCATCACTTCTCTCTAACTGCCATCTCGCATCACTTCTCTCTAGCTGCCATCTCGCATCACTTCTCTAGCTGCCATCTCGCATCACTTCTCTCTAGCTGCCATCTCGCATCACTTCTCTCTAGCTGCCATCTCGCATCACTTCTCTAACTGCCATCTCGCATCACTTCTCTCTAGCTGCCATCTCGCATCACTTCTCTAGCTGCCATCTCGCATCACTTCTCTCTAGCTGCCATCTCGCATCACTTCTCTATAGCTGCCATCTCGCATCACTTCTCTCTAGCTGCCATCTCGCATCACTTCTCTCTAGCTGCCATCTCTCATCACTTCTCTCTAGCTGCCATCTCGCATCACTTCTCTCTAGCTGCCATCTCGCATCACTTCTCTCTAGCTGCCATCTCGCATCACTTCTCTCTAGCTGCCATCTCGCTTCACTTCTCTCTAGCTGCCATCTCGCATCACTTCTCTCTAGCTGCCATCTCGCATCACTTATCTCTAGCTGCCATCTCGCATCACTTCTCTCTAGCTGCCATCTCGCATCACTTCTCTCTAGCTGCCATCTCGCATCACTTCTCTCTAGCTGCCATCTCGCATCACTTCTCTCTAGCTGCCATCTCGCATCACTTCTCTCTAGCTGCCATCTCGCATCACTTCTCTCTAACTGCCATCTCGCATCACTTCTCTCTAGCTGCCATCTCGCATCACTTCTCTAGCTGCCATCTCGCATCACTTCTCTCTAGCTGCCATCTCGCATCACTTCTCTCTAGCTGCCATCTCGCATCACTTCTCTAACTGCCATCTCGCATCACTTCTCTCTAGCTGCCATCTCGCATCACTTCTCTAGCTGCCATCTCGCATCACTTCTCTATAGCTGCCATCTCGCATCACTTCTCTCTAGCTGCCATCTCGCATCACTTCTCTCTAGCTGCCATCTCGCATCACTTCTCTCTAGCTGCCATCTCGCATCACTTCTCTCTAGCTGCCATCTCGCATCACTTCTCTCTAGCTGCCATCTCGCATCACTTCTCTCTAGCTGCCATCTCGCATCACTTCTCTCTAGCTGCCATCTCGGGCGAGTAACACATTCTATTGAGTGATTCACACTTATGTTAAATTCTACAAAATATAGTCTATAACGTAATCAATACATTCTTTGTATTCTACTTCATCTATGTTATTTTAACTATTCTATTGCCTCTCGCGCGCGTGTCTCCCATATTCTCTATCGTAAATAAACATGTTCTACTATTTAAGTAATCTAATCGCTAAAGTACTATTATCTTCTGCTACCACCCACCTAATAACAACTAATCACACCTGCCAAAGGTTGTGTCCTTCGTAGACTGTAGCGAGGACACGTGGACAGTCCACCAGTGCGTCCACTACGGTGCGATGTATCAACTGACCACTGTCCAGCTACACCTGTCACAACCTTACTCTCACCGTACGCATCACGTGACTTTATGTAGCCGGCAACCTAATTGCACCCGTCATTAACCCTAGCCTAATACAGTAAACTCTCTAAGATGACTGAGAACACCTGATATCTCATCAATGTCATCATTGAAAGTTTGATTTTATATGTGTAAATACGTGTAGGATAATTAAATATCTTGACACAGTTTGTCGGTCCCTACGATTCTGAGATTTCAGTAGTTAACAATGTACACTGGTATTAGAATTATACTTTCTAATGCCAGTGTTTTATTAATAGTACTTTGACCTTGAGGAATATTCCTCATGGCTTATCGTTACGGTGAAGGTTACGATCAGAAGTCAGTTGTTCTGAGAAAATTAACTGTCATACGATTATACTAGTAAATCCTTAGCTGTATCCGTAATGTTAAATAGTATCCTAGGACAATCCTTAACTATGTACGTAATTTTAACTATTATCATAGGATAATCCTAGACAATTTATTTTCCTAGATCCATGTAACGTATAATCAAGTCACATTCGTATTTCACAAACACTAATTTCGTATCGCCTTGTATATTAATTACGAATGATAATCATGAATATTAATTTTGAATATCATAATATTATTATAATTATCATTACGAATATGAATTATCGATATTAAATATGAATATTAATCACGATCACTAACCACTAAGCGTGCACATTAATAGCGCTAATGTCTACGTTGCTATTACAGTTTGGCAACCAGGACGTGATATTCTGCCTAGTGAACTGCTTGGAATAATGGCGGACAACACCAACAGCAGCTCTCCGATCTCACGCTTGGTCTCGTATGTCTATAAACATGTCTATATATGGTCTTCCCTTTAATATGTCTATATAGGGTCTGCCCTTTAATATGTCTATATATGGTCTGCCCGTTAATATGTCTATATAGGGTCTGCCCTTTAATATGTCTATATATGGTCTGCCCATTAATATGTATATACACGTGTATATATAGACTTGTATATAGACATACCATCACTATATTATATATATATACCCGTTAATAAATAGTTTTATATTCTTCTTCCTTTATTTATGTAGCATTAAAATGAGTATCACAAGTATACGTATTATTATGTATATAAAATATATATATATATATATATACACTATATATAGTGTTCTTATTTTAGTATTACTAGAGATAATAGTATTATTCCATTGTATAAATGCATATTGTATAAAATACACATTATTAGTTCATATGTCCTATTACACAAAAACTTTAGAATCATATATCTCGGAATTTTAAATTATATAATATCGCTACAATAGGATATGATAGAATAACTTTTATTATTGTAATTAGAACACAACATAAACACTAAAAGGACAAACCCAAATAGTCAGTAAGACTTTTGAGGTATTTGACCATAATAATGCCATATGCGTATTAAAAGAAATAGAATAATACATTATATATGAATCTGTAATCTTTAAAATATTAATAATATAAATTCTATAAAATGAAACATCATTGTAATATTTTGTATCAAAACTAATCTAATGTCTCTGTTTGAATATATATATTATATATATTCTAACATGTTGCTTGAAATTATTCGTATATTAAATATTATAAGATATTTCTCATAGATATTATATATATATTTACATATTATATACGAATATATGGTTTACAATAGGATACTTACAAGTTCTAATAAATATAAATATCATTCATACAGATGAAATATAAAATATTTTCAATTATTAACTATATATTAACTAGGTAATTAGTTTATTCAAAACATATTGCAAAAACATGGGTATATAGAAAAAATTATACATAAATACTGATATAAAAAATAAACAGATATACAGCAATAACAATAAATAGGCAATAAATGAAATTAGTAATTACTTATTTAAAACTTCACATTTATATATATTTTATAAGTTTTTAATAATTCATTTATATATTAAATATATTTAATTATATACCTTCTATTTCTTCCAATGTCCTGGCTTTGCATCTACAAAATACAACATTAATAGAAATTATATATATATATATATAAGATTATAGAAATTAAACATTTTAATTATAATTGTCATAAAATAGTGCTGAAATATTAAATACTAAATAATTTAACATTTTATATATATTTCAATAAACTACATTTTTGTTTATATGTTATATATATATTTTATATACAGTTGTTCAAGATTAATTTAAGATTATATAATAAATACTATAAATCAATACTATGTAAATTGTAATCAATACAATTTAAATTTATTCTATTTCTATGATATATTTTTTTATAATTATTAGAATTCTAGTTATTGTATATTTAATTAATGTATACAAATTCAAATATGTAATAATTTTTTATCTTATAAATGTATTGATTAAAAATAGTAATATACATATTTTGAGGATATTTTAAAGGATATTCATTATTTGATTATTATCAATAATATATAACAACAATAATTTTGTATATATATATTATTTATATACATTTATAAAAGATATATAATATTTAAATATATTTATATTGATATAATAGATGAAGAAAATAACTATAATGTATTTAATTTAACTGTCACAAATCATATTTTATCTGCAGAAAGATATTGATGAATTCAAATATTTTGAAAAAGATTATGAAAAATTGCATATTATATTAAAACATATAGTATATAAGCATGCATATTGTATTATTTATAATTACAATAAAATTATTAATATGTTAGTTTCCATAATTGATATAATCAAAATAATTATTAATTAAATAAAACATTTTATAAAGAATTTAATAGTTATATTTTATATTGGAAATGTATTGATAAAAGTAATAACGGAACAATATAAAGTATATTATGTTCTTATTTTTAATTGAATCCATCAGTAATGGATACATATCAAATTCACCTGATTATAGGTGTTCAACTCTTACTACCTTACTTTTAGTCCAATGACTCATGGATCGAAGGGGATTTTCTCATTAGCTTCAACAACAACTCGTCTCAGGTCGCTTCTATCCATGTCCTGTAGTTCACCGGTGGTTAAACATCCACTGATTGATATTAAACATATATTGTTATCGGTCTTCAACTATATAATAGTGACTGATATTAATGAATATATATATATATTTCATATACCTAGTGAGTGATAGTTTGAGCTGTACACAAATAGTAGATAATAAATACTATATACGATTAAATAACGATATGAATTGAACCAAATAAAATAACCTGCATATATATATAAAGATTATATATATACTATAGTTAGAAAATGTTTTAACCATTAAAACTAAGATTTAAGATTAATACAACTTTATACGTTCGATCACATATTTCGACTATACATTCGTTTACATAAATTATCAATCAACGCGGCGATGAATGAATACGATCGCGAGAATACCCTACCTGCTCTGCTTGTCGCAGATATCGCGGTCTTCACGATACCGTCATGAACAAACAACTACACCGGAAGCTATTTGGGTAGCTATCCTCGTAGATGGGAGCTGGTGACATCTTACCACTACCAGTGAGCTAACCTGTTAACAGCTCGAGTATCCACAGCATGCAACGGTCGCACTGGATAGGGTGGACAGACACTGTACGGACACGAACTACAAATGTTTAATTTAACTGTATTGAATCTATAAGTAGATAGATGTTTGTTGACACATCATCCGTTTACAACAAACACATCACAACCGCTCAGCGTATCGTACGGTACCCGTTGTATTCAGTCGGGTAGCGGGGTAATATCAGCTCGGCTATGTTCGTAGAGCCCCCTACGTATATATTCAACCAATAGGAATTACATATTCAAATTTATATGCGACGCACGGCGTGCGTCGCAGCCATATATGGTGTATACGCGATAAGAGAGGCCAATCAAAAGTAACCAACATATATTTTAAAACTAGACCGCAATCAAGGACACATGTCATTTGCCTTAAACTGTCAATCAAAATACCATATAATAAAATACGAAAATAATTTATAAATACAAACTAGTGTAATACTAATTATGTGTATTACACATATGTATACATGTTTATTATAATTAATATATACAATTACGTAGAGATGTATTATTGGGTTGTAGATACTATATAATAATATAATCCATCGATATGTTATCCGTTATAGTAACTGTACAATCAAATATTTGTTAATAAATTTGATTTTTTATTAAATTTTAATTTATACTATTAGAAATTATTTTATTCTACTTCGAATATGTTACGAAAACATGATATCTATATACTTTTAGAATACCGTTTAATTTCAAGTAGAACATATACATTATATATGTATAATATTTTAATCCATCGATATGTTATCCGTTATAGTAACTGTACAATAAAATATTTGTTAATAAATTTGATTTTTTATTAAATTTTAATTTATACTATTAGAAATTATTTTATTCTACTTCGAATATGTTACGAAAATATGATATCTATATAGTTGTAGAATGCCCGTTTAATTTCAAGTAGAACCTATACATTATATATGTATAATAATGTAATCCATCGATATTTTATCCGTTATAGTAACTGTACAATCAAATATTTGTTAATAAATTTGATTTTTTATTAAATTTTAATTTATACTATTAGAAATTATTTTATTCTACTTCGAATATGTTACGAAAATATGATATCTATATAGTTTTAGAATGCCCGTTTAATTTCAAGTAGAACCTATACCTTATATATGTATAATAATATAATCCATCGATATGTTATCCGTTATAGTAACTGTACAATCAAATATTTGTCAATGAATTTGATTTTTTATTAAATTTTAATTTATACTATTAGAAATTATTTTATTCTACTTCGAATATGTTACGAAAATATGATATCTATATAGTTATAGAATGCCCGTTTAATTTCAAGTAGAACCTATACATTATATATGTATACTATTTTAATCCATCGATATGTTATCCGTTATATATAATTACTATAGTAATGAAATATTTGAAAAATTAAATCAAATTAATATTCATGTAAAAATAAATAAATTAAAATAAAATATAGGCATATATGTATATATACATGAATATATAAGGGGTGATTGTCTTTATATATATTTATATATATATATATATATATATATATATATATAATATATAATACATAATAAAGAATATATTTATATTTAACATACACTAACTGTATTCCTTATTATAGATAGATATATCTATCTATATATATCTATATATAGATAGATAGATAGATAGATAATAGTTTATTGAATAGATTCTAAACGATGGGTAACAATACATAATTATTATGATAATAATGACAGAAATATATAAATAATAGTTAACAAATATAAATAAGTTGTGATTTACACACACCGAAAGTAAATAAAATAATAATAAAGCAATATTTGGGATGTTGTTCAAACGTGCTGAACACCCCATCATCAGGGTTGAACACATCATCAAATAATGTATATATTTTGGATATACAATAACTTAAAAATCATTATTGAGACTGAAGTATCTCAATTCTTTTTGAGCTTTTTTTTCTTCTCGATTAGTTATGTCCTTATCTAGAGTAAAAATCAAATTTTAAATCAAATTAATATTCATATAAAAATAAATATAAAATTAAAATAAAATACTGGCATATACATAAATATATAAGG
>OZ025242.1:5505820-5523320 GCA_964019155.1 Osedax fenrisi
AAATGTGATACTGAATAAATCTTGTATATATATTTTTTGATTTGAACAATAGTTACTGAGATATCGCAGTGGCCCGTATTACACACTGGCCCGTATTAGACATAATTCCCCTACAATAAATCAATTACAATATTATATAATAGGGGAAAGCAATCGAATACTGACAGTTCCCGAATACGGACAGTGTCAGAATATGGAAGCTCTCGGTATCTCAGAAACCATAAATCCTACAATAAAAATATTTAATGAATAACATATTCACAATTATATAAATAGTCTAAATAAGTATTTTTTATTTTTTATTTATTCAAAATATTGCTGATATATCCAATAAACTAATTTTTTTATTGCGTTTTTAAATTTATGAACACAAATTTCAACTTAAAACCTTCTCAATAATATAAAAATGTATCGATATAAAATATAAAACAATTTTATTAAAAAATAAAGCATTCTAAATATTATATACTTAATTTCTATATTTGTTATCAAATATTAATTAAGTTATAAGCATATATCTAGAATTCATATAAATCCCTAATTCGGACACTCTAGATGTCTTAATACGGACACCCAATCAATCATCGCGCAGCATGTGAACTATTATAATTTTCATAAATATCGCGTGCGTTATAATATTAATACAACCAATGAAGCTAGATCTAAAAATGTTATTATTTAGATACTTAACTTGTATTATTAATTTTAAAAATAATAAAAATAAATAAATTAATTACTACTTAAATTATATAAAATTATACATACAATTAATTATAAATAATATAATTGTAATTTATCTGATTGGTTCTTCAATAATATATAGTTTATCTAGTGGTATATAGGGTGCCCGTATTATAACACAGGGTGTCTGTATTCGGACATGGACACCGAATACGGACACCCCCTTTATCTATTGAATAAAAAGTAAAATAAAATTTCAAAATCACAATAATATCTATAATCATATAATATTAATACATTGTAATTTTTGAATAAAAATATTGATTCATAAAATGTTAAGATCATTTATTGTTAAAGTGTCCGTATTAAGTTACTTTCCCCTGCATATTTTGTTATGATAAAACAAAAGCACTCATCCACTTAACTCTTCTAAATAGGTCCAAATTATGAATAATATTTTTATAGTTATATAACTGAGCCACTATATATATATATATATATATATATATATATATAATCTTATTATTATTAGTAATTATGACTATTATAATAATATAACTAGTTAAAGAGTATACAAGAAAAAGAAGAAGAAGGTCAAGAAATGGAGGAAGAAGTACAAGAGGAAGAATATGAATATAATAATGATGTATATAAATAATAATATATTCCAAGAATGATCTCCTCATTATTAAAAATAAATATATAAATTTAATTCTCATATGTTATTGCTGAATATTTCTAGATTATATCTTTCAAAATATTTCTAGATTATTTTCTTATAGAATATTGTGTTGTTAAGACCACATTTGGCAGATTTTTTTCGGAAAGTTTTACTATAAAATAGTTACTAATAAATATACGATTACATTATTATTGACGATTGTATATTCAATAGTGTATCCGATTCCTTTCACTTCTTATACGACGGTTAAACTTCACGTGATATTGAGGTCATAATATGATAGATAGGTATTTGTATAGGTATAATCATTATTAGTTAAGACACATAGGTTGCAACCAGTATGCCATGGCATAGACTTAACACAGAAAGCATACAATAATTCCGTGGAATAGTGATTTATTGAGTGACGTAATTGTTCTTTTGTTGTTCGTTTCTTGTTTTGTTTACTTCCTCAATCGGCTCCCATCAAGTTTATCGATATCACTCTGAATGGCTGCCGTCTAATAGCAGCTTAAGTTCTTTTAAATTATGCATGTTTATCAGTTTTAATAAAATGTTATATTATGGGGTAATTGCTTATGTAATCTATGTGTATAGAAATGTATCTAACAATTATACACATTGAAATAATATGTATTTCTTAAGATATTAATATACCATGAATATAAATATAATGATAATGTTGATTTCTATTACATAGCCGTGTTGAAGACAGTTTTTAATCTATCCATAACTTTTCATTATCGTACTTTTAATTTCCAAAATTAGTTACATATTTAAATATGAGAGATATACAAATATATATGTAGTATTGCAACTACGTGTATAACTGTGTGTAGGTATTTATAAATATGTTGTGCATGAAGTATACATGTGTTATGTAATTTAGATAAATGTTAATTTAATATATTTTGTGATTTGTGTTTTTTATATAATTTGATTTCTGTTTTGTAAATTTCAATTAGTTGACGTGCCTTGAACGAATGTAAATGTTATGTAATTTGGATGAATGTTGATTAAATATATTTTGTTATTTGTTTTTTATATAATTTGATTTCTGTTTTGTAAATTGTAAAAGAGAGCGTAGTTTATAATTAGATTAACTAGTTTAATCTAGTTATCTAATTAGAGATACGCCCACTACGCCCATCACGTGATCTCGTTATTATCGAGAAGTTCGGTATGATATGGTTTATTAGTGCATACAGCGTACACTGAAAGGCTAGTAAATCATATCATATTAATTGTGAGAACTTCTCGATTGATACATATTTAATCATGCTTGTTGATATTATGATGTTTAATATGTATTCATATTTGTTTTAGTTTGAGGTTTCCTCCATTCGCGATTCGTCAAATACGTCCATCCTCCATTCCCCATATACCCCCATACACGAACGCACCCCTTCCCTATCTACCCTATCCTCGAACCACACCCCACCCCCATCCACGTCCATCCACGAACCACACCACATTCCCCATCCACGTCCAGTTTCCATTCAATAAATCTATAACCTGTCGAGAACTATCATTCTCCGTTTTCCAGAGACAACATATATATATAATAATTACATAGTTTTAAAGATTATAATATATTCTTGCTCAATCTATAAACTTCTATTAATATCGATATTGTAATTTTTGATATTTGTTACATTATCAAAATAGATCAAAGCATATATTTAATAATATATATATATATATATATATATATATATATTAACTTGTAAAATATATCAGTTTTAAAGAAGTAATAAATAGGCTAATATTGCTACATTATTTAAAATATTATTTATTACGTAAATTATTTCAATATAGCGTATAAATAAGAATATTAAAATTACTTTATTTGATTTAACAGTAGTATTATATTTATATTAAGGATTGTGTGCGTCTAAACTTTAGATATAACTCAACGAGGACATTACCTACAAGTGACACATCAAATACATTATGTTATATGTCCGCATTAGTATTAGGTCATTCTAGTAATAAAGATAGGCAGACAGGTCACGTAAAACCTCAATAGTTAATAATGATTAGCGATATGAGAAATACTGTCACTATTATTACTGCTATGGGTATATAGGTATAGATATATCTATGTTTTATATATTTAGATATTTTATATTACCAAAATCTATAAAAAGATTAATATTAAGCTATGTATTTAAATAATAAATTGATTTTAAAATAGTTTTAATAAATATGTATTTATAATGCAATTTATGGATCACAATTTTAAAAATAATAGATAATTTTCTATACAAATTTAGTGATTAAATTAATTTGTTTAAATCTATTCTAAATTTATTATACCATTAATAAGTATTTTATTTTAATCAATTACAAAATTGAAGATACGATTTTAGTGATCAATTATGTTAATATTTTAAACACATATAAGATAATATCTTTTACATATTGGCATTTAGCTGAAAATATCTACCAGACACAATATGTAATACTATTATTTGTGCAACGTTCTGGCTTTACATTTAGTTATAAAAGAATGCAAAATGAAATATAGCTTAGTAATATTTATTAAAACATTACTAGTACATAAGATATAATAGGAATGTGATCGATGATGTGATATATACAATAACCAATCAAAGTCAATAAACGTAATAGCGTATACATATAATAAATATACATTAAATCTTAAACTGTACAACTTAATATGGTACTGTACAAAAATGCACTTTATTGAAACTAAACTGTAATGTATAATCGAGAATATAAATACTATTTGCACGTGATTAGGGTGTATTACGATCACGAATACTTACGTCACATGACGTCGTATGTATAATATCAGTGAGTCATCATTAATTAATACGTATAAACAAGATATACGTGTATGTATGTATGCATGTATATATAATTATTATTTATTATTAAAGCACTTTAATTTAAGTTTCCGAAAATATAATTTATAATAATATTATGTATATATATAGACATTGACGTATGTGCTACGACTGATTGTGTATTCTCGTATAACAATGTTGACCAGTTCTGTGTAGTTCTCTATCGTGAGTCTCACAGGCAGATATAACTCGTGCATTCACGTCATGTTTATATAGTCACAGGATTACCATGCCGATGAGGAGGATGGGGTGGGGTAGGGATAGGGGTGAGGTTTGGGTAGGGGTGAGGATGGGGTAGGGGTAACTCTTTCGTGGTCATCAGAAACTCAGCGAATCTTTAAAGAGTTTTTTCATCGTCGAACTCACGGTTGAGTTGTTCTTCACGGTCTGATGACATATCTGTGTGGGGGTGACGGAATGGGGTTAACAATCGCAGTCGGGTGTCAGGGTTGTGGTGTCGAGGTGATGTCAGCTGACACTAATGATGATAGGGTAATGTCACAACTAGCGATGTACATGAATACATATAAATTGAATTACATTGTTTTAAATTAGACGCGAATTGAAACTTTTTGAATTAGAAAAAAAATAAATACCGATTAATTATTAGTTATTAAAATTTAAACGAATACGAATAATTTTAATTATAAACTACATCTGTTGGATAAAACAGTGTTTAGCATCATTATTACATTGAATTAGGTACCTAATAATTGTTTATTTTAATAACTTATTTCATTAATACTTTCTACATTATTCATAAATTTTAATTATTGTTATTATAATATTAATTATTTAATATATCAAAATTAAGTTTTAATATAATTAATAGAATATATAGAATTTTAGAATTTGTAATCGATAAATAAATGATTATTAATTTTATTTACACTACTTTGGTAATTTATTTAGAATTAAAGATTTAAGCTAAATATTTAATTATATCATAATATAAATGTGTATTCCTGGTTTGAATCATATCTCAAAAATAGGTTACAAAGAGTTAAGGTTAATGATCAATATAGTAATTTTACTAATTTAACTTCAGGAGTACCACAGGGTTCTGTGATAGGTCCTCTCCTATTTCTGATTTATATAAATTATCTACCTACTATTTTTAAACCACAAATAATCACCTCACTTTTTGCAGATGATGCTAAAATATCAATTATCTATAAATCTATAGATGATCGGAAAGTTCTGCAATCCGGGCTATTTGAACTATCACCCTGGATGTGTAAATGGGACCTTGAACTTGCCATTCAAAAATGTTCAATTATGACATTTGGGAATATCAATACACATTCG
Source organism: Osedax fenrisi (assembly GCA_964019155.1). NCBI lineage: Eukaryota > Metazoa > Annelida > Polychaeta > Sabellida > Siboglinidae > Osedax > Osedax fenrisi. Next base: position 5,511,365 of record OZ025242.1, read on the forward strand.
TATACTATAAATAATATTCAATTAAATAGTCTAACAGAGTTTAAAGATCTTGGAATAATTTGTAATACTAAACTGACATTTGACACTCATATAAATCAAATGTGCGGTAAAGCTTTTAATATTCTGAATATTATATTTAGATGCTTTATTATTAATGACTATTGTTACCTAACAAAAGCCTTTATAACATATGTTAGACCTTTATTAGAATATAATTCTTGTATTTGGAACCCTTCTAATATATATGTAGGCCTAAAAAATAAAATTGAAAAAGTCCAAAGGATATTCACCAAAAGGCTTTTCTATAGATGTGGTATACCATATACAAATTATGAAAATAGGTTATTATTTTTAAACTTAACTTCATTATCTCAACGCAGGTTACGGGCTGATCTGATTCTTGCCTATAACATTATAAATGGTCTAGTTGATGTTGATTGCTCGGGGCTACTTGAAACGTATTCATCAAGAAGTCGAGGTCCTTCCATTAAAGTTCGAAAAGACAAATGCAAAACTAATGTTACTCTGAATTATTTTAGTAATCGTATTTCAACTCCTTGGAATTTGCTATCTAATTATACGTGTTCAGCAACTTCGGTAAATCAATTTATTACAAGGCTTGATAATTCATTGTATTAATATTTAAATTTTATTTTATTTTAATTTTTATTATTCAATTATTATATTATTTAATTTTAGTTTTATGGGGTTAATTTATTCGGTTGCATTCTCTTTATCATTAATTATCGGGTATTACGGGTGTCAGTGGACAAACTCTTGGGTCAAGTTTGTACCCCCAAGGCACAGGGATTGAGGACCCCTTTCCCTAAAGTTGATACGGTGATTAAGTGCTTGCATCTGAATAATTCCCCTTTTTATTATTATTTTGTTATTATATCATTTGTTAATTTTATATCTTAACCATATGTAACATGGCATTTATAAATCATTATATATATTCGTTTATATTCGTTATTTGTTTTTTATTATTATTATTGTTTTATGTCATTTTGTTTGTTTTAAACAATAAACTATATCTATCTATCTATCTATCTATATCTAATTACTGTTTTCTTATTTAAAGTTCACATATATATCTGATATCATTAATACTATATTATTAAATATTTGAGAAACTTGAATATCAAATGATATATTTTAATTAGTAGTTTTAAATTATTTAACGAATGAATATTAAAAATGAAAAAATAATTTATAATCGAATCGAATATGAAATGAATAGTAGAAACTGTAAATGAATATTATAAATTGTAATCGAGTTGAATATTAAATTTGTAATCGAATCTAATACTTATTTTTCTATACATTGACATCTCTGGTAACAACGGTCTCAGTGCATGCTACTGTGACAATGTCACGCAGTTGTATCATAACTGTCGCTGTGGATACTGGGCTTAGTTATTCTGAGATGTGATCAATAGTCCTAGGATTAGCTTAAGACGATCCTTAGCTATAACAGTAACGTTGATTATATAAAAATTGTTAACATTACTACGATTTAATATTATAATATTATTGTTAACATTACTAAGGATAATACTTGTTAACATTATCATTAGTTATCTCAGTAATCGTAATCACTCTATGTTTAATATTCTCCTAGGATAATGCTAGGACATTTATGATTTCTCAGAGCGATGCTATCCCCCGCTGGCATCAGCTAACCTTGTACAGGTAAGGCTGAATGTCGGTGTAGGAGGTATCGAAGATAAACTCGAGTTCTGACTGGGTGGGTATCTTGGGTATGTACTGGCCGGAGTTAAGAGCCTTCGCGATGTACAGAACTTTCTCGGTTAGTGATTCGCTGGTGGACTCTCTGCATAGCTGATGTTCTGAGGGATGAAGGGTTGCGAGGGGGTGAGGGGTAGTCTAGTGGGGAGGGGTGGGGTATTCTAGTGGGGATGGGCGGGGCATTCTAGTGGGGAGGGGTGGGGTATTCTAGTGGGGAGGGGCGGGGCATTCTAGTGGGGAGGGGTGGGGTATTCTAGTGGGAGGGGTGGGGCATTCTAGTAGGGAGGGTGTGAGGGTATTCTAGTAGGTAGGGGTATTCTAGTGGGGAGGGGCGGGGTATTCTAGTAGGGAGTGACGGGGTATTCTAGTAGGGAGTGACGGGGTATTTTAGTGGGTAGGGGTATTCTAGTGGTGAGGGGCGGCGCATTCTAGTAGGGAGGGGTGGGGTATTTTAGTGGGTAGGGGTATTCTAGTGGGGAGGGGCGGGGTATTCTAGTAGGGAGGGGTGGGCATTCTAGTAGGGAGGGGTGGGGTATTCTAGTGGGGAGGGGCGGGACATTCTAGTGGGTAGAGGTGGGGTATTCTAGTGGGGAGGGGTGGGGTATTCTAGTAGGGAGGGGTGGGACATTCTAGTAGGGGAGGGTGGAGCAACAATTCTTCGCATAACACCTCTCAGGTATATGATCAATCAGCCGCTGTTACTTATGTTATTACAATATGGGGCACTGCTTTGCACAGTAACAATATAATATAGCTATAATTGGCACAAGATCTCCTACAACTTCATAAATGCTCATGTATTGTCAAGGTTTTAAAACCTGCTTAAGGGGTAATATACACAGCTTGCATTCTGATACATTCACTTGTTATATGAAGCTATATAAAGGTCTATTCAAAGTAGAGAAAAAGAAATGTATTCATTAAATTGAGCCAGTTTTTTTCTGTTATCTTTATAATATATAAATATATATATATAAATATATATATATAAATATATATATATATATAAATATATATATATATATATATATATATATATATACATTATAATAGAAGAATTTATATATATACAACATATTATATATATAAATAAGACATAAATGGATATTAAAAATAGGGCATATTTGATTATGATATTTCTGTAGAAATTGTATGTTTACAATTATTTCTGATTATATTATCATTCTATTTTATTATTTATATATATGTTCTTTATGTATATCAAAACAAATTATTATTATAGCTTTAATATTTTATCTATTTTTACATTTATACATACATAGGTAGTGTGAATTTAATATATAGGTGAATTAAAATATATTTTTGGATTTTGTATCTATTTACATGTATATTCGAAAAATAATACCTTAATATAATCTTAAATTAAGATATGTATACAAATTTGATAAATACCGAAAAGTAAGTGTTCAACAAAAATATTATTTGGAGATATCAAAAGTGAATTCATAAAAATGTTACCGAATTTGTATAGGTCAAAAGTAGATAGATTCAGTCATTTTTATTTACATGTAAACTTTCAATACAGTGAAAATGTCATAATTTGAAAATATACTTTTTTAAATATAATTCATATATCTATTATATTATCAAAAGTATATTAATTAGATTAATTACCTTATGAATTATTAATAGTAAATATAAATGGTAATAATACATGTTAATCTATCTTATGGTTGGTATCGGAACTATATTAAAATAATTACATAGCTTAGATAGGGAGTGAACCATCTTTGCTTTGCAAATCTTTGTTAATATTACGTAAACAGCATTTGAAGTTTTAGTCTATAGAATAATAATGTAATATTCATAATTATTATGTTTCTTTAAATAAATCTCTTAATTAGGTCTTAATTCACATGATATATATGTATACTAGTGATGTAAATGATGCTCAAATCTAAAGCATGATGCAGTCTCAGTCTCAACTCGGCTTGTTTTTGTATACCAAATATAATATAAAATAAATATATATTAATAATTTGGTTTTTAATCGTTAATATATAATTCATAAAAAATTATAAAATAATATACATTAGTTAGGAATTTAGATTTTATAATGAATTACGTAATTATATATTTATGTTATCAAAACACACCCACAAAACTGCTATCGTTACTAGACTGTGTTCGTGAGTAATTTGTTTACATATACTGCAAACATATTATAAAGGTGTATTATGTAGAAAACAAAGAATTTATTTTCATAATTTGCAACTGCGCGATACCCCAAAGAGATACGAATATGTCGTCGGAAAACTATTCTCCGACGATTTATCATTACATTATAAATATCGAGTGAAGCGCGCTAGTTCGATATCAGATAGTATTACTACGCGTGTAAACCTAGTTCGGTGTTCAATGTTTTAATGTTAAGTTTAATCGTCCACACTTCCCACGGGATGCACTCTGTGGCGAACGGCCAATGACTCTTCTTCTTTTGATAAAACTCCAAGGAAATCTACGAGATTCGTAGGAGGTGTGAAATTAATAATTATATAAATAATTTAAATGTATATATAATATTATATAAATATATATATATATGTTATATATATATATTGCTACTGATAAAATAGTTATTTCTGTTATTGTGTCATATATAGTACATACGTTAAGTTCTACATATGGATCGTAAGTAGACTTCTCAATAGATCTACATCTTCATTCAGATACAAATCATACGTGAAACACATGAACACTGGTAACAAATACTCGCTGATCATGCATCATCGGCTGTTGAATACTATTAATTAGGTCAACATGGCTGGTAACCGTCTCGTAATCTGTGTATCAACGGAATAAAAAGAATAATTAATACTGATTTCATTTAGTTAAACCTAAAAATCGGTGAAAAACGTATATTTATGAATAATTATAAGGGCAGTTTTAAATAAAATTTCTACTGATATAATATTTAATAAACAAAAAAAGGTTACGATATATTTTTGTAAATATAATATTATATTTATATTTTTTTAAATTAACGATTATAATTTTTAAATATTCTCAATAATTCAAATTCTTGACCTTCACTCTCATCGTGAGTATGATCAATATATCATATCAATATCTCATAGCTTATCTTATATCAATATCGCATAGCCTTATCACATATCAATAACCTTATCTCATATCAATATGCTACTTACTAATAAACACTGGCATAATTACATGACGCTCTACAAAGTCACGTAACTTTACAGATAATCACCTTTAGAACGTATCGACTACATCGACTACAGTACACGAAGATGTCCTACTATAGGAGTTATTCGTAGGGGCGCTGTAACAGGGGGGACAGGGGGGATATGTCCCCCCCCCACTTTAAAATCTAGGGAACTTCTATGTATTAGTCCCCCCCCCACTTTTACCACAACATTTATTTTGATTGGTTGGTCCCCCCCTACATACACACCATCGTTCCAGCGCCCCTAGTTATTCGTGTGCATTAATAATCATACATGTACTTGTATGATATCATTAGTACTTATATGATCATCGGTATCTAGATTAGTACTTATATGTTCATCTGTATCTAGCTTAGTACTTATATGTTCATCTGCATCTAACTTAGTACTTATATGTTCATCTGTATCTAGCTTAGTACTTATATGTTCATCTGCATCTAACTTAGTACTTATATGTTCATCTGTATCTAGCTTAGTACTTATATGTTCATCTGTATCTAGCTTAGTACTTATATGTTCATCTGTATCTAGCTTAATACTTATATAATCATCTATAATGAAAGGTTTAACGTGACGATCAATGAATCGTTGACAAGATGATGAACGCGAGCGTGAGGTAACCAGTGATCTCGTGCGGCGCAGTGTTTGTACCATTTATAAATAACTATTTACATTACTATGTGTGTTATGATTGCTCGTGAGATCAGTGGTGAACGCGCGCGATGGTCTCACCTGACCGCTGATGCCCGTCTCAGACTCCCGGAGATGATTGCGAAACGCGGAGATCTCTCGCATCAGCGAGTCGTTCAGTTCATCGGAGGAAACCCTCACCTGTGTAGCGGGCAGGCGGTGAGTGTTCTGCAGCGAGAGTCTAGTGAGTATTGCGTAATTAGTATTAGATTGCGTTACGGGTACCGGTCAAATCGTACCGAGTGATTTCGTATCGACGAATCAGTTAATTCGTATGGAAAAAAGTCAAATCGTACCATACGTGGAAATGACCGGTATCGGGTTACGTTACAATCGGTGATAGTCATACGTAATCAGCGTAGATTATTAGTCGTCTACTACGCTACTATCCGAGCCCCCCCCCCAGACGTACGTACGTAGGTGAAATCGACGAAGTCGCAATCGACGTCCGTGACTCCGATGGTGCCGATGGAATAGCTGCCCGAGTTGTAGCTGATCTTGCCCACCGTACGATGCAGTAACAGCGTGTGGAACAGACTCGCCACCACTTCGTCTATCTGTCTTCCTTCCACCGTCTGCGGAGGCGTGATGTTACGTCATCGACGATTGTATTATGTAATCGTAATGATAATAATAATAATAATAATTATAATGATACTAATAATAATAATAATTAAAATAATAATAATAATAATAATAATTATAATGATATTAATAATAATAATAATAATAATAATAATAATAATAATACAAGTGACTTTTTTACTGGTCAAGGGCTAACGCTCCTTGTGTTGTTACTTTTTTACTAAAGCAACTTAATTACTTAAACTTTATTACTAAAAGAACTAAACTTTATTACTAAAAGAACTAAACTTTATTACAAAAAAAACTAAACTTTATTACTAAAATAACTAAATTTATTACTAAAAAGTAACTACTTTATTACTAAAAGTAACTACTTTATTACTAAAAAGTAACTACTTTATTACTAAAAAGAAACTACTTTATTAATACCAAAAGTAACCTCTTTATAACTAAAAAGTAACTACTTTATTACTAAAATGTAACTACTTTATTACTAAAATGTAACTACTTTATTACTAAAATGTAACTACTTTATTATTACTAAAAAGTAACTACTTTATTACTAAAATGTAACTACTTTATTACTAAAATGTAACTACTTTATTATTACTAAAAAGTACCTACTTTATTACTAAAATGTAACTACTTTATTACTAAAATGTAACTACTTTATTACTAAAAAGTAACTACTTTATTACTAAAATGTAACTACTATATTACTAAAAAGTAACTACTTTATTACTAAAAAGTAACTACTTTATTACTAAAAGTAAATACTTTATTACTAAAATGTAATTACTTAATTACTAAAATGTAACTACTTTATTATTAGCAAAAGTAACCTCTTTATTACTAAAAAGTAACTACTTTATTACTAAATATTAATTTATTAATGAAAGTAAGCTTAATAAATGTTAATTAATTTATTATAACCTACAAAAAAACCTGAAAATCTACTTTTATAGGCAAACTCGGGAAGTAATGCAGCTAAAAAAAACCACCAAAAATTAAAACTTAACCCAACCTAACCACAACCTTGAAAATCTAATTTTATAGGCAAACTCGGGAAGTAATGCAGCTAAAAAAACCTACCAAAATTAAAACTTAACCCAACCCAAACCCAACCAAACTCACCTAAACCCAAACCCAACCCAAACCCAACCCAACCTACCCCAAACCCAACCCAAATCCAAACCCAAACCCAACCCAAACCCAAACACAAACCAAACCAAACCCAAACCCAACCCAAACCCAAACCCAAACCCAAACCCAGGAAGTAAACTCGGGAAGTAATGCAGCTAAAAAAAACCACCAAAATTAAAACTTAACCCAACCTAACCACAACCTTGAAAATCTACTGTTATAGGCAAACTCGGGAAGTAATGCAGCTAAAAAAAACCACCAAAAATTAAAACTTAACCCAACCTAACCACAACCTTGAAAATCTACTTTTATAGGCAAACTCGGGAAGTAATGCAGCTAAAAAAAACTACCAAAATTAAAACTTAACCCAACCCAAACTCAACCAAACTCACCTAAACCCAAACCCAAACCCAACCCAAACCCAACCCAACCTACCCCAAACCCAACCCAAATCCAAACCAAACCCAAACCCAACCCAAACCCAAACCCAGGAAGTAAACTCGGGAAGTAATGCAGCTAAAAAAAACCACCAAAATTAAAACTTAACCCAACTTAACCACAACCGTGAAAATCTACTTTTATAGGCAAACTCGGGAAGTAATGCAGCTAAAAAAAACCTACCAAAATTAAAACTTAACCCAACCCAAACCCACCTAAACCCAAACCAAAACCCAACCCAACCCACCTAAACCCAAACCCGAACCCAACCCAAACCCAAACCCAACCCAACTCGGGAAGTAATGCAGCTAAAAAAAACCTACCAAAATTAAAACTTAACCCAACCCAAACCCAATCAAACCCACCTAAACCCAAACCCAAACCCAAGTGCCCAAGTTACCTTTTATAATTTATTCGATATAGTTAAAATTATTAAAATCGAATTATTAATATAGATTTTGATTTTGTACATGTTAAAATTATTATAAATTCAAATTTTTACATGGTGGAGATAGGAAATGTACTTTTGTAAAGCCATTTATGTGGCAAATAATCATAGTAAATGCATATCGGATGGATACATTTATATCTACTCATTACCGTTAACATTATAGAATAGAAATTAGAATTTTTTTTTTTATAAATTGCAATTTTTTTTCTTGACCATTTGTACGATGAATTTTGGTGAAATATTAAAACCGATCCGTACCCCAAATGCTTCATATATTAATGGTTTTTCTCATTTTATTTTAGGTACTTTCGTACTCCGCATCCGTTGAAATTATAATCGAAGCGAACGCATTACCGGAAGTCGGTCAAATTTACCCGTCTAAAATCACGTATTTTTCACTATTTCGGCTGTAGCTCGAAGAATATTAAATATTAGATATCACGATTTATACCACGATATTATATTTTAATTATCTATGTAATAAAGTTAAAATTATTGAAATCGAATCATTATCGTGGATTTTGATTTTTTACATCACCTAATAATTTTAATAATTTATTTTTATATGGCGGAGATAGGAAATAATTATTATAAACTCGTTAAACCGAATAACTGAAATTTAGTACGTACGATATATATTAATACTCGTCATAAATGTTATTTTTATAATTATATCTATATATTATCGATTTTTTTACGCGATACGAATATTATAAATTTAAATTTGTACACGGTAGAGATAGGAAAAAAAAATGTATAATCTCGAAATTTAACTTTAACGAAATCTAGTATTATTGGAGTCGAAGTTTTATTAGTATCGGGCGAAAAAAATGCGTATATAACGTATTTTATGTCGTCCGTATACGCGATATAAGATCGCCCGTAGAATTTGTACGTTAACGTAAATATTTCGTAATTTTTTTTTTAACGGCGGAGATAGGACATTTTTTTTTATAAACTTGAAATTTAAATTTAACGAAATCTAGTATTATTACGGTTCGGGTAATATTTGTATCGGGCGAAAAAAATTCGTATATAACGTATTTTATGTCGTCCGTATACGCGATATAGACTTTCTACCTATCTACGCCATAGAGAATAGAGAAAACAATATAATGCCTCGATCGATGAATAGAATATTTATAAATAGAATAAATATATAAATATATAAATATAGTACGTATAGTATATATTACTCGTTTACTAATTATATCGTAATTATATCGTAATATTATTACTAATTTAGTATCTATATAGTATACATTTAATATATCGCGAAAAAAATGCGTATATAACGTATTTTATGTCGTCCGTATACGCGATATAAGATCGCCCGTATAATTTTAACGTTAACGAAAATATTGCGTAAATTTTTTTTTAACGGCGGAGATAGGACATTTTTTTTTATAAACTCGAAATTTAAATTTAACGAAATCTAGTATTATTAGGGTTCGAGTAATATTAGTAACTGGCGAAAAAATTTCGTATATAACGTATTTTATGTCGTCCGTATACGCGATATAGAGATTTTTACCTATCTCCGCCATAGAGAATCGAGAGAACAATAGAATGCCTCGATCGATGAATAGAATATTTATAAATAGAATAAATATATAAATATATAAAATTATATGTAAATCACGTATACTAACCGTGTCCTAATTATATAATCGATATATATAAATATTATCGACGATTTATTATCTAGAGGGTATTAAATTAGTATATCGCGAAAAAAATTGCTCCGAGCGAGATTCGCTTCGCTAGTAGAAGGTCTGGTAGCTCGCTTCGCTCGCTAAAAAATAATGTCGTACGACGAAGACGATTAAGAGAAATAATATATATAGAGATTAATAATAATAATAATAATAGTCATTATTATTTATTAGAAGTTGTTTATTGTTATCGTTTATAATGAATATGCTAGAATAAAAATAGTTCTTATCGGCTTCGAGCGTAATACTTTCATGTTTTCTAATGTTGTCGCCAGGTTAGATAATCAATGTCAGAATAATGGCATCAATGAAGTTAAATGTAACTAACTATATCTCACTATTATTAAGGGCTGGCGAAACATGATTTTTGAGAAAAAAAATTCTTTTTTTAAAATGATATATAAAAATAAGAAAATTCTATTAATTCCCTTTAAAATGATATATAATATGATGCACACAAATAAAACTAAGTGCCTAAAATATGCATTTATAAACGATAAACGATTACAAATAATTATACAAAATATATATTAATTTATTTACTAATAATGTGGGTCGCATTCTCTTAGTCTTATACTTATCAAAACATTTTATATTTAGACTATATATATAACTATAAATTTATTGTACAAGATACAAAAAAAACGTTATTATTTTATGTATTTCTAAAATTATGGTACTATATATATATGCAATACAAATTTTAAATAAAATAATATTTAAATTAAAAAAAAATTTAATTTTAAAACACAAAAATTGCCGTTAATACGTTGCAACCAATTTGATTATTAATAATAATTATTTAATAATAATTTATTATCATAATATTAGTAGCGAGAAAGTATATTTAACACGGTAGAATACATAATATTATAAATATACTAGGTAAATATATTAAAATTATATAAACCAAACATTTACATATAATTATTGATGAATTATATATTTTTTTAAATTATATTCGATGTTAAATTAATTGAAATAAAAACTTGTTTATATTAAAATTTAAATAATGTAATTGAAATGCGTATTTAATGATTAGAATAAAACCAATTCAAATATTTGAGATCTTGCATTCATGTTTATTATGTAATGTAGTTATATCCATTAGTATAAACGAAGTTTCATTTAGTGTTTTATACCTATTTATATATAAATTATTATATTAATTTAATTTTTTATGAATTATATTTTTTATTTTTCACAAATAATAGATATTCGAAAATTACATAATAATCCGGTTTTGTAAACATAAGATCCTAAAATATAAAACCATACAAATTGATAATCATTTAAAATGTAATGACTTAGTGATAGTAAACCTACTACTAATATTTGACTACTACGATATACATTAGATACACATATATTTATAAACATTACAATATATTTTTAAACCACACTTCAAAAAACTTATAAAATGTGTGATTAATTTAATATTTTAAAAATATAATTTTTAAATATATTATTACAATAATTATATAATCAATAATATCGAATTTATATTATATATTATAATATAAATCATAATAATAACTTACATTATATTTTCACTTTATAATAGATATGATAAATCTATAATTTTATAACTATATAGTACTATTTTCAGTTACATATTGATTATTGCAAATCAATTAAAATATATATATATATATTTATAAATCAGATATATTTCATGTTTGAATTCATAGTTTAAATCAAAATATTCTCTTAAAATGGTTACGAAAAATGGACGTAGGATGCATTTGAGAAATACGGTATCACAGTGCGATGATATTGATTTTGAAAACAGTTATTTTAACGGAGAGGATGGGATCAAAGAGAATAAAACCCTGGCTCGAGAAGTAAAAGGATGCTCCAATATCTTATTTTATAGGTAATTCACTTATTTTTCTTTCATATTTCTCAGTGTATATTAATAATATTTTGTAAATACATATATATATTTATAAATGTCACACTTTATTCGTGTG
>OZ025242.1:5525820-5533320 GCA_964019155.1 Osedax fenrisi
TGCTACTGCTACTGCTACTGATACTGCTACTGCTACTGCTACTGCTACTACTACTACTACTACTACTACTACTACTACTACTACTACTACTACTAGCGGTACCTAGCATCAGCAGTTAGCAGTTCATTGATTAATAATGACATATTCTGGTGTTTTTATATACCTATAATACAATTTAATGTATTTATATATATATATGTAGGTATATATATATAGTTGTATATAGTATATATGTATAGTTGTATATAATTATATCAAAGATCGTCTGCCTGCAAATAGAATCGCAAACTGAATGGTTGAATGATTTTATGATAATTCGCATCATGATATGGAAGTGCAGTTTTTTGATTTGGAAATCAATAGATCTAGTGTGTGTGTATCAGGTGTTATTGTGATCAATCACTGAAACAACCGAATATATCACTGAAACGTACACGGGTTTCCAAACACAGATTGTAGCTGATAAAATGTTACTGTTTTTAATAGTAGACCCAGTAGATCTCACTTATATATTGTTACATGTAATTATATATATATATATATATATATATATATATATATATATATATATATATATATATATTATTAGCATATGTAGTTAGGTAAAGTTACACTATTGTTAATATATGTTATGTTTAAATGGTGTATACATAAAATAATACTAATAAGCATATTTATAAATAGTAAAGTATAAGATCTCTGTAAAGGCTTATTAACGTAGGGAGTGTAATTCTGTCAACCTTCTCCTATAATCTACATAGTAAATACAGTACACTGATATAGAGTGGGAGAGCGAGAGAGATATGGGGCCTCTATCATATATACTATAGTGATGTAAATTATGCCGAGCCGAGACTTTAGGTTATTTATGCCGAGCCGAGACTTTAATTATCGGGGGAAAAACGAGCCCGAGCCGAGTTGAGACTTTAGGTTACTGAGACTAAGACCTCATCGATGCTTTAGATTTTAGCATCATTTACATCACTAATATATTACACTGATATATATAGAGAGATACCATTGCATTACAGTGAATAGGCATGCCGCTATCTAGCCAGCTCGATAGCTCCCTTCCTCGCTATGGGTGTAGTGGAGCACCCCTTCCTTGTGGTTACGTAATCCACGGGGTGTTTCGATGATGTAATCAGGTCCTCGGGTTGTGAACGCACGGATACATGTATGGATGCATAGATACACGCATAGATACACGCATATATACGCGCATAGATACACGCATATATACGCGCATACATATGCACATATATACATACATACATACATACTTTGAGTACCAAGTCACGTACCATATGTATAAGTGCTATTATCTTAGTACCAAAGACTAGCTATTATCTTAGTACCAAATGACTAGCTATTGTCTTGGTGCCAAATGACTAGCTATTATCTTAGTACCAATGACTAGCTATTGTCTTTGTACCAAATGACTAGCTATTATCTTAGTACCAATGACTAGCTATTGTCTTTGTACCAAATGACTAGCTATTATCTTAGTACCAAATGACTAGCTATTGTCTTGGTGCCGAATAACTAGCTATTATCTTAGTACCAAATGACTAGCTATTGTCTTGGTGCCGAATAACTAGTGTTCCATACATGCAATGCAGGACATATTTAATGTACAAGCACATTATTCGCTAATGTTGTTTGTATCCTGGAATATATGTGGTTATTTATATATATATATATATATGATTGTTATTCAAGGTTGATGTTGCTATGTATATAAACATGTGTGTGTGTGTGTGTGTGTGTACATTGGTATTTTAATGTAAGGTTTATCCTTATTAATGGTTCCTTACTATGAATGGAGTGATGGATTATGTAATTATATGTGTGTGTGTGCGTGTGTTTGTGTGTGCCACTTTATTTATGTGTGTGTATATATATATATATATAATTATATATATAATTATATGTTTATGTGTGTTTGTATGAATTTATATATCTGATTTAATAATATCAGTAATCTTATGCTATATTCTCATGTAAATAGTTCTTATCAAACTGATATTCATGCCTTCATGACAACCCAGCCTATATCAAGCTTCATATCATGTATAACTAGTTCAATACAATACCATTATATTTACTATTTTAATAATAAATAATGACTATATGGTATACAATATAAGGTATCATTAACAGCATCATCAACGACATCATTGATTCTATCCTCATCATCACCATCGTCATCATCACCATCATCATCATCATCATCATCATCATCATCATCATCACCATCCTCATCATCATCATCATCAGCATCATCATCATCATCATCATCATCATCATCATCATCATCACCATCATCATCATCATAATTCGTTTTATATTTTTACGGTGTTTAAATAAACAATCAAATCAAATCAAAATCAAAATCATCACCATCCTCATCATCATCATCATCAGTATCACCATCATCAACATCACCATCATCAGCATCATCATCACCATCATCATCATCATCATCATCAGCATCACCACCATCATGTATGAGATATACATCGTAACCATCGATGTAGTGAGAAAGTGCATTGAAGCAATTGCAGCACGCAGTGAGTAGTCGTATTATGTATGTGATATACAGTATGTCCTTAAAATAGTGTGATATCTTCAGTTCAAATACATTTAAATACCAACACCGAAACATGACGAATGTTTATATGCTGTATTTAATATATATATATATATATATATATACATACATATATGTAACTATTATTTTTAGTGTAGATAGTACATTAAACTTGATAATAATTATCGATATAAATATAAATAATAATCTAAAATGAGGTAGTAGGCTGCGACTGCACAGCGCCTCTATCGCAGAGTGGCATGCACTACGTTCGCTTGCGCAGGTACGTTTTGTGATGCGCGTAACATGATGCCTGCGCGAGTTGCTTATTAAACGTGTACGCGTGACACATCGCGTGCCCCGTTAACACCTCCATTGTTTATGTTCTCGCGGTGGTGCCGCGTCGTGGATTACACCCGCACCAGTCTAATTATGTTTACGATTATTGTTTGTATCATCGATGGTACAGTTGAAGGTCGCGAGAGTTACGAAATTAACGATAACTACATTAAAATGTATGATTAACCGAACATACCATACATTTATGTAAGCAATTCTAGAATCATTACGAAGCGATCTAAGATTACGAATAGCTCTACACCGTACACATAGCTCAGCGTCACCCCATAGCTTACGGAATCCACAGCCCTACCTACCTCTACCGTATCCGCATAGTTTACGAACCCTTTCGATCTATAGATATCGGTTGCGCAGTGTTAATAAACTAGATCTAACCCCCCCCAAGCACTTAGTACATCCATTACAGCTGTGGAAATGACCTCCACTACTCGTTGCTATCAATTCTCAACCACCCGTTTATCTAATACCCTATACCTACTCTATACCCACCCTATACCCACCCTATACCCATAGATGATGACTACCACGTTGACTATTTAGTTCTGTATATTATATTTATTATTTTGTTTTTTATTCGCTTCGGTTCACCTGGTTTTGTTTCATTACAATAAACTGTATAACTATCTACCTATGTACTAGATAGAGTTATAGATAGATAGAGATCAAGTTTATTGTGATGAAATAAAACGAAACTACAGACGAACGAAACGAAAAAAATAAAATAATAAATTATAATACGAAATAAACAATTGATTTACACGGGTCTATTCAAATAAAGCCCACAGGCATATAATACAAGTATGATAGGAGCGGAGTGAAGGTACACTCTACTACTAGGTAGGAGATTGTGAGATGTACATTGTACAATGCATATTGATACGTAGTGATGCATGCAGCTGCATTGATTTCAAACACTCACACCACTGATATCTAATTACATTCTATAGTGTGTGTGTGTGTGTGAGTGAGTGTGTGAGTGTGTGTGTGTGTGTGAGTGTGTGTGTGTGTGTGAATGTGTGTGTGAGTGTGTGAGTATGTGTGTGTTCACTCACCTAGCTGTAACGTAGATGTTACCAAGTAAAGTTAAGTCATCCAGACGAAAGCCTGTAATCCAATACGCCACCTAGATTAGCCGATGTTAATATCACTTAGTCTAGGTGAAGTATCGATGACTGATTAGTTCTCGGAACTAATTAATACATGTTATGCTCGGGGAGGGGTTGCATATAGTTTATTAAATACTGTTGTACGTTAAAATGAAATAAATTATAGTATATTTATATTTGTATTAGTATATTTTTATATTTATAGTAAATGAACAATTTTAGATATAAATTGTATTTTACACGTTATTAAAATGTCTTTACACTTAAAAAGTGGTTCAATAGACTGATTTAGATAGCAATTTAAAAACATCGTTCGAGATTTAGTTTACATTTTGAATTATAATCCATTGATACGATTACTATTCACGTCTGAATGATTCATACTACTGTCCCCTATAAAGACGAGTTACCCCTAGAGTATATAGGGAGTTATATATATCGTTATTTCATCAAATATTTGGCCGTAATCAGTGAGCCTTCGCTAAGCCCCTCCCACATATCCACTCTATGCTAAGCCCATCCCACATATCCACTCTATGCTAAGCCCCTCCCACCATTCCATCCAACGCTAGTCCCTACCCACCTATCCATCATAAGCCTAACCCCGCCCCATTTAACTACTCAGCGCCTATCTCCGCCCACCTCCGTGTCTTAAGCTAAGCCCCTCCCACCCGATGCTAAGCCCCGCCCACTTCCGCATCTAACTCTAAGCCCCGCCCCCCCCTAGGTGATCGTGTTCCTCATCAAGATCCTACACGAGGAGAAGTCGCTGTCGTTCACTACTCGCCTATCGTGGCGCTACCTGGTGCCCGCCCTCTTGTACGCCGTCAACTCTAACATCTACTTCCTGGCGATGCATTACACCACGCCCCCTTTCTGGAACATTCTTCTACAGGTTAGGTCTCGCGCGCTAGTGTAGACAAATTAGAGAAAAGTGTAGAATTTACGATAATACAATACATAACTTTGTGATGGACTTTCTCGAAAGCATCTTGCTATTATAAGTTTCATTTTGTACTTGTTATATACTATTACAGTAATACTATTTCTATTAGGTACTAAATATATTTTATTGTATCCATGTGAATTTCATGTGTATTAATTATTTATTTATAGTATATGAGTAAAATAAATATCATTTATTAATAAATAACATTTATATATCCGCATATAATCCATTGATTAGTGTATGAGTAAAATAAATATCATTTATTAATAAATAACATTCATATATCCGCATATAATCCATTGATGGTATACATTTCATGAGGACTATATTCAAACTAGTCGGTATTTTTCACTTAAGTAATCGACACACATATATAGTAAGAATAGTGATTTCGTATGATACAGTTTTACGATTTCTTATGATTCATCGTACGATTCCATAATACGTCTGCTATCTGCAGATTATATTTCCATAATAATTTATAGATTATAATTGTATTTATATAATTAAGTTTTACTTTCGTTAATGTATTTGCTAAGATAAAAAATCAATCGATCAATCAATAATAATAATATCAATACCACTTATAATATGAAGATAAGATTATTATAAGTACAGTATTAATACTGAATACAGTATCAGACATTAGTAATGGTCTAACGTTCATACACCTATACTGTATAGCACTAGTATAAGTGTATGATAATGATGTATCAGAATATGATGCTAATTGCTAGATGATAAATTGATATGGAACCATTTTATAAAAAAAATTCAAGTGTTATTATCCTGTGATATATGACATACTATTGATGTGCAATTCTTTAGAAACTTAAAGGAATATAGCAGTTAGCCAACCTATCTCATGTTTACATGTAATAGATACTCAGTAGTACTGTAGTTGTAACAAGTTCGTCAATAATTTGAATATTTACAACAAATTTAAGCTCTAACACTAGATATATAGAGCGATATATTTGAAAGGGGTTTAGATATATAATTAAATATAAATAATGTATGCATATCTAAAAATAATATATGTTTTTTATCGAAATTTATAAAATGATCGTTATATATAATTTCTATTTTATATATGACTATATATACATATGAATGAATGAATTGGTTTATTTAAAACACCGAATATAGCGAAAGCCCTCACTGGTGTATAGCATAATCTAACATAACATAACGTGTGTATAACATAATATAACATATATATATATATATATATATATATATATATATATACAATAGAATAAGATCTCTTGGATTGTAGATATATATATATCATAAATTGAGATCGCCGTGACATTATAAATACAAGTAAATATGAGAAAATATAGCGCGATACAAGTATTATTTCTTACACACCACACTACGCGTGCGCCACCTACAGTTGCGAGTGATATTCACGGCGCTAATGTACCGGGTAGTGTTCCGTCAGACAATCAAGCCCCTTCAGTGGTTCGCGTTGATCCTTCTCACCGGCTCCATCTTCATAGCAAAGTATTCGTCAGCCCACGAACTGGCTATCTCGTCCGGTTACTACCCCGCCCCCACCCCCATCAGCACCACCCGCCACTACCTCCTCACTTAACAACTGTACCCACAAGCTATACCTGTATTACTCAGTATCCCCCATCAGCCCCGCCCTCGCTAGGCCCGCCACTACCTCCTCACTTAACAACTGTACCCACAAGCTATACCTGTATTACTCAGTATCCCCCATCAGCCCCGCCCTCGCTAGGCCCGCCACTACCTCCTCACTTAACAACTGTATCCACAAGCTATACCTGTATTACTCAGTATCCCCCATCAGCCCCGCCCTCGCTAGGCCCGCCACTACCTCCTCACTTAACAACTGTACCCACAAGCTATACCTGTATTCCTCACCGCGTGCCCCGTCCACCCCGCTTGACCCACTTAACAACTACACCCCACTTTAGTGTGTTCACTGCCCCCATCAGCCCCGTCAACCCCACTTCACCCACTTAACAACTACACCCCACTTTAGTGTGTTCACCGCCCCCATCAGCCCCGTCAACCCCGCTTCACCCACTTAACAACTACACCCCACTTTAGTGTGTTCACCGCCCCCATCAGCCCCGTCGACCCCGTTTGACCCACTTAACAACTACACCCCATTTTAGTGTGTTCACCGCCCCCATCAGCCCCGTCAACCCCGCTTCACCCACTTAACAACTACACCCCACTTTAGTGTGTTCACTTGATCTTTAATGTCGATGTTTTCTGTGTGAAACTTGTAGTTAACACACTGCAACCATTGTACAGTGTACACTGTACAATGTATACATTGTGTACAATGTGTACAATGTATACAATTTGTTATCCAGTATTCTCCACCAACCCCACTACCTCACTATACACTAAACCCCAATTATCCGGTATTCCCCTCTTCGCCAACTACCCCTCTTAACAACTACACCCCACTCCCCCCCCACTATAACCCCACGTCTATAAATAGAATC
>OZ025242.1:5535820-5585820 GCA_964019155.1 Osedax fenrisi
ACTACTACTACTACTACTACTACTACTACTACTACTACTACTACTACTACTACCACTACTACTACTACTACTACTACTACTACTACTACTACTACTACTGCTGCTGCTGCTGCTGCTGCTGCTGCTACTACTACTACTACTACTACTACTACTACTACTACTACTACTACTACTACTACTACTACTACTACTACTACTACTACTACTACTACTACTACTACTACTACTACTACTACTACTACTACTACTACTACTACTACTACTACTACTACTACTACTACTACTACTACTACTACTACTACTACTACTACTACTACTACTACTACTACTACTACTACTACTACTACTACTACTACTACTACCACCACTACTACTACTACTACTACTACTACTACTACTACTGCTGCTGCTGCTGCTGCTGCTGCTACTACTACTACTACTACTACTACTACTACTACTACTACTACTACTACTACTGCTGCTGCTGCTGCTGCTGCTGCTGCTGCTGCTACTACTACTACTACTACTACTACTACTACTACTACTACTACTACTACTACTACTACTACTACTACTACTACTACTACTACTACTACTACTACTACTACTACTACTACTACTACTGCGGGTAGATCTATTGCTTGATAGTAGTATGATTGTGTGTGTGCCTACATATATATGTGTATGTTCATGTACACAACACAAACTCTTCCATCACTATTGATGATGATGATGATGCTGATGATAGCAGAGCACTTGTTAATATCACTAGCACATCTGTGTTACACACACACACACACTCACACACACACCACCACCACCACCACTACATCACTAGCTGTAGGATAGCTGTCAGTATAACCTGGTTGTCCATTATCTGGGTTATCTAGGGCATTCAGTGTAACAGGCCCACATTGATACTGTAATACAATACTGATTTATAACTACTGATAGCTAACAGTTACACAAGAATTCATACACATAATCTATCAATACCAATTGTTCATACATGTATATTAAAACCATAGATTTATAGTTTACATAGATCAGTAGAGCTATATCTTGCCAACGTAAAATTATTAAACATACATGCTACCTGGAATGGGGATTTCTATGTAAACTATAAATCTATGATTAAAACATATCCTTATCTCTATTATTGCAAAATGGTATGTAAATATCACTGGTGTAGAATATATTATTAGACTTGACCTACATTCTAACTGCATTGTTATCATGAGTGATGTGGTATCACTGTTGCCCTCTTATACCCCCATTCTCATGTTAGCCCACTACCCCAAGTAAACCCTATAGCCTATAACCACCAATATCTGTTACAGGTAACATACCGATGTGCATTATTAGATTGTGTTGTGTGAATGTGGTAAGGGTATATAAACAAGAAACATCTTAATTAATACTAATGCCAATATACTGACTACATTGCACATAATTACTATGATACTAGTAATGTAGGATGTAGGATGTATACCGTTGATGATTTAATCTCTATTCATCATCAACATCATCATCATCATCACCATCATCATCATCATCACCATCATCATCACCATCACCATCATCATCATCATCATCACCATCATCATCATCATCATCATCATCATCATCATCACCATCATCACCATCATCATCATCATCACCATCATCACCATCATCACCATCATCACCATCATCATCATCATCATCACCATCATCATCATCATCATCATCATCATCACCATCATCATCATCATCATCATCATCATCATCATCATCATCATCATCACCATCATCATCACCATCACCATCATCATCATCATCATCATCATCATCATCATCATCATCATCACCATCATCATCATCATCATCATCATCATCATCATCATCATCATAACCTAAATATAACTATGAAACCATTATGGGTAGATCATTCTGTGTGTCAGCACCTACCAACTGGAATAAACTTCCGACAAAATTACGTTGTGAGATTAATTACAATATTTTCCGACGTAAAGTAAAATTGTTTTTACTTCATTAATATTAATATTGTTTTATATTTATTTATCTAAATTATTTAAATCAATATGTTATATTTATTTATTTTTATCTGTTTTATTTTTATCACACACTGTTGAGTAATGTAATTCGTTTTATATTTTTACGGTGTTTAAATAAACAATCAAATCAAATCATCATCATCATCATCTTCTGCATGTACACACCCAATGTTGTATCACCACACTATATTACTTGTGCTAGCCAACATATGCCTCATTGTATGCCTGCCTTCGTTGTACACTCAGCCCAGCACTGTAGCTTGCAGCCAGCATATACTATCTTATCTTATCTTACATGGATGTGCTGGTGTATGTGCTGGGTAGTTTTTATATATCCATCAATGTCTATGTGATTTGTTAAATTATACATGAGATACTTATAAAGGATATTATGATATAATGTGATATAATATATATATATATATATATAGATGTGAGGTGTGAGAAAAGGTGTGATAATATCTAAAGGTTTAAAAACAACAAGATACTAGCTAATCTAGTAACCAAAGTGCAATGTTACAGGTGTCACATTAAGTAATGACCTTCATAGTGACATTATCAAAGACATGTGTTTATATATATTATTTGGAACTTTTATTTTATGCTTTTATAATTATTTTGGTATCATATTTCATTATGGTTTTGTAGGATACATCACATTCGTATTAACATTAAAAACTCGTTATTTCACTTAACTATAATAAATTATAAAAATATTATAGAAAAACATATTTCAATTTAAACGAAATTTAATAAGTCATATTAAATCTCATCCGACAGTTTAGGAATTGTCACTAAATAATATTTATAACTAAGATTTATCATCAGAGTTACTATCAACCATTGACATATACCACTATCTGTCTGAGTTATCAGTGTTAATTGGAAGAGTTGTAGGCATTCACCACAACCCCCTCTCTGTTACGTTAACGTTAAAGAAGACGCATACACATCTGAAGTCATCTGTGTATGTTCATTTCAATTCATTCCCTCGTCTATTTCTCTTCTCTATAGCGGATACCAGTGATCTCGTGCGAAGTGATCTCATCCGGTTCAATGCTAACACACACATATTACGAGTATATCATTATTTATAAGTAGTATAATTTACGCAACGCACGAAATCGCCATCCGCACCAAACCACTGATTATAATAGCGATAATTATCGCTAATAGTCTTACCCTATAACTTATTATTATATTTTCTAATTTTCAATTATTATCATAGTTTCAGTACTCAATAAACTATCCCCACTCTACCCCCGTCCCTCCCCACCGCCCCCCAGATTTCCAGCACCTCGCGATGGCGATGATGTTGGTGTGTGTGACGTTCACCGCTCTCATAGGTGTCTCCACCGCATACGTCATGAAACGGCTCGATAACATGGTGAAACTGTACGCCGAATCTCTGTCGGGTTAGCTACGTGACCCCGCTATGACCTCTACTACATATATGACCTCTACTAGTTAAGTTACTCTATCCAGTTAAAGTGACTCCAGTATAATATATACTACCTATAAACCTTCATATATACTACCTATATTTTGAATCACCTCCATGTAAACCACTCTATGAACTCTAAACCTATAATCTCTAACCTCTACAACCTATAACCTCTCACCTCTACAACCTATAAGGCCTCACTATCAGGTTTAAGGGGATACGGTAGTTTGTAATTTTCGTTTTTTGATTTATTTTGTGCTAATACTTATAAATAATATATTATTTATTTAAATATGAATTTTTATCGCTGAAAGATTCATATAAACATGTTAAAAGTTGTCTTTTATGAAGGTATGTAAAAAATAAATATCTAAAATATTAATTATATGTAATGTAATGTAATGTAATGTATTAATTATATGTATATACTATATATATATATATATATATATATGTATATACTATATATATATATATATATATATATATATATGCTGAATATATATATACATCTAAAATATCATATGTATGTATTATATAAGTATATATCCAATACAATAAATATCTATTTTCATACAAAATTAAGAAATATTATTGGTAATCTTTGAATGTGTTTTTCTCAGTATAAATATTTTCGCCAATTACTGTTATATAAGTCAATGTTTAGGGATCGTTGTTTTAGCTACACTCATAATTATTACTACATATTATAGATAATATATATATCTAACATTTAATCACATAATATTTAAAAAATATTTATTATAAAATTTTATATGGTACATTTTGTAAATTTTTTACACTAAAATACCGGAAAAAATTGGTAATGACGTTCAACCATGAATTACTCGACGAATATATATCATATTCAAAATATTCTGTGATTGAAACAGAGATATTATTCTAATTAATATAAATATATAAAAATTATTAAAATCGGTAATATATTCAATGAAGGCCGCTATTTTTAATATTATAAAACATCCTATCTAATTGCATGTAAACGCCGAAATTGCGGGCGTTCTATGGTATCCCCTTAAGTGACCCCACTATGCCCTCTAATACCTATAACTATAACCTCTAACCTCTACAACATATAAGACCTTATCTCTATAACCTATAAACCATCGCCATCAGCTTAACCCCCCCCCCCATTAATCCCACACAGGAATGCTGATGACCTTGGCGTGCGCCCTCCTCTTCCCGAAGCGTTTCGCCGTAGACGCCGTGTTCGTCCTGTCCTTACTGTTGACCTTCGCCGCGATATTCCTCTACGAGAAGGACACCTTCGCCGCCCACTCGTCCGCTCTCGACCCGGTGCACCAGTACACTCGACCGGGGGCCTCCTCCTCCTCGGGTAGTCGAGCTAACAACGTCCTCCTAGTTGCCATGGTGGCGCTGTGTCTCCTGTTGTCCGTCTGTCTCCTACTGGTCGTGGCGAACGTTCTCGACGTCGAGGCGGTAGCGTCGACCTTCCGCAAGGTCACGCCTCTGAAGCCCGCTAAACCTTGAAGGTCGCCGGCGGCGCGTGGTAATCTATTCACACTAGTGTATAACACTATATCAACATCAACATCATCAACATCATCGTCATCATCTTCGTCATCTTGATCGTACAGTCGAGTGTTCTTCTTATCGCTTACAGTTGTTCATCAGCGCGACACGAACTCTGAACCCTATTTTAACCCGTATGATAATGTACTTCGATGATACGTATTTCACGTATTAATAGTTATAATATACGTATATATATATATATATGAATGATTATTTGTTACATATTGGAACCTCCGTCACGTTCTTCACACTCTAACAGCAGTAACGCGATCACGTCCTAAGTAATACGTTCAGTTCTTAACACCCCCCCCCCCCACTACCACCCCCCACTACCACCCCCACCCCCACCCCCACCACCCCACCCTCCGTTGTTTAAAACCATTATCGCATTACTATCACTTGTATACAAATTTGATTTCAATAAATATTAAAATCAATGTAGTAGTATTTGTTCGCGCGACACCAACATTTCTATATCTTCACGTTATAGCGTAATAGTGCTAGTAACGACTGCACACTACTAATATGCTTACTTAGGAATATACGCGACTTGTATTAAAACAAGATTTAATGGATATGATATTATGTGCGGCGAGATTACGCTTCAATAGATAATAGAGGAGATACATAGGTGTATTATAAATAGAATAACTGATATAATCGTTGTTGTATTGCCACACTTATTTGACCTGCGTAAACTAAACATAGAGTGTTCACATATCCATGTAATATGAGTTTGAACATTTTAATATTTAATTTATAAAAATGATAACATTTTACCAGTGTAAGTGCATAAATAAACATATATATATATATATATATATATATATATATATATATATATATATATACGTATAAGGTAAATTGAAAAGATTATTATAAATATTAATAATACCTTGATACATTAAATAGAATTATAAGATCTCATGACTTTTATCTTTATTACATAATTATTCGGAGCGAAACAAATCTAGTTTATTTAATATAATTTTTAATATTTCTATTATATGTATTATATTGTATATATTATATTATAAAAAATAATGTGATATATATGGCCAATACGTTGTTTTTGTTTGTTTGCTTTTCAGTCATATTTTATATTATGAATTTAGTTTTCTTCAGTATTTCAACATAATGGTAGGGTTGCCTGACTTTACATGTAAATAGATAAGCGATACATAGGTACATTCAAAAGAGAGTGCCCATTATATTATTATTTGAATTTACTCAGATTTATTTTGTTTTATATACTAGGTATATACTATATATTGCTATAAAATTGGGGATATATTTGTAATTCATATATAATAATAGATGTCAGCTTTTTATTTAATTTTGTTCATGTACTTCTGTAGATATAAGAATAGTATCAATTAAATGTGGTGTTATTTATAATTAGATTATATATATAAAAATAATAGTATCTGAAAATAACTTTTGAGTGCATAGAAGTAGCATAACATATGATTCCAAGTAAAATGCATCTAAAGTTTTACTAATTAAACACAAATTTGTAAATTGTTATCAATTAAATTATAAGTACTAATTTTCATTCTCATCTATATATACATCCAATATATATATATATATATATAATACAAGTTTATTAAATTATATTTTGTTTGATTGTTATTAAATAAAGTACACAATAATTTATTTTTCAATTTATATGGTGCCATAAAAGATACTTTTAATGTTATTTTTAGATTGATTTAAATTTATAATTTTATGACACATTAAAAAACTTATTACAAATTATTTTTTTGGGTTAATTTATATCTCAGATCTCATTTATACATGCAACCCTTAACACATTAACAGCTGCATAAATATGAATTCCTGTTGTTAGAGCGCCGTGCTATTTTGTATATTTTTCATATTTAGTAGTATAAATGTTCAAATACGCATTTCTATATGAAATATTGATTTCTTAACATTACAAGTTATATTTATTTTAAAGATAATAAAATACTCTTAAATACATTAAATATCAAGTTATATGTGTTTTTATTATGTATTTATTGTGTATTTATAATTACTTTTACATTTATTTAATCGATTCGCTTTTATTTCCCAAGCACTTTATTTATATCCGATTAATTTATAATTAGCATATAATATGGAAATCGACTATAATTTTTATATATATATATATATATTACATAATATATAAAATCGAAATATAGAATTATAATTAATTTATGTATATATATATACTAGCAGGGATGACATTGAAAATATCCTATTACACAAAGTACTTGGTTATATCTAACGATGATATTAATGATAATTAACTATGCATTGTAATTAAAGTATAGATGTTTATTTATAGGATTGTTATACTGGCCGAAAACAACTAGGGGTGCGATTCACTTTTTAAGAATGCAGTTCCACTACAACTTCTAATTATGTATTTATAAAGTTATAAATACAAACACCATATATAAATATATACTTTGATTACAAAGAATAAGGTTAATTGAGATTTATATATTAATTAGATATACGCAGTTGCATATGATCACCGCATGTTTTCGCTGAATACTTATTCTAGTCTTCCCTTGAATATCGTAGCTATTATAATTAACAATACAGTGTTATTATTTATTATGTGTGAATTGTTATTAGATTATTACAGATTGTTATTAGATTACTAAAACATTTCGATGTATATCCACATTATTATCTATATATCTCGGCATGACAATGACATTGGTTACAAGTCTACACTTATTAATATCTAAGATAGCGATAGTATATACAAAGATATAACACTACCTATGCATGCAACGTAATTTAGTAATATCCCCAACCGCTGCTAGCAGTAGTATCGAAATCACTGAAATAGATTTAGGTTCGGCTCTGTTTGCATACAACAATGTTTTCATTGCTCTATTAAATTACATGCAATATAAATTAACTTTTACTTACTAAATATATACTTATAGCATTTAAAACATAAATATCATATTTGTTTGTTATATATTAGTAATGAACACTTAGTTTTCATCATATAAATATTAATTTAAAGCATATTATTTAACATTTTAAAAGTGTATAGTTAAATACGAATTTACATTATAAACAACTCATAGTTCCTAAAAGTAACCCGCTATAGGTGGCACCAGGGTATTTTGTATACAAATTTGAATTACACGATTTCGCGTAAGTGTTATATCTTTCCTTCGGAAAATCTTTGATATATATATATACTACAATAATATCCAACATAAAATATATATATATATGATATATTATAAACTTATTAAATGTAAAGAGGTACATGATAGTTTAGTTGATATTTAAGTTCTTGACAGCTAATATTACAGTAAAATCAGATACTATTTAATAAAATGGTAATATATAATCATATATTTTAATATCATGGATAATGACTTCTTTAATCAATAACTTGTACATAATTAGACTCGGGTATGTAAAGATAAGACATCTGCAAGCTAACTCTGCAATGGTTACTTTCTGTACTCCAAACTAGATACATTTCTCTGGTATATTTAATTATAATTCAATATTTTAATCAAAGATATAAAGGA
Source organism: Osedax fenrisi (assembly GCA_964019155.1). Taxonomy (NCBI): domain Eukaryota; kingdom Metazoa; phylum Annelida; class Polychaeta; order Sabellida; family Siboglinidae; genus Osedax; species Osedax fenrisi. The sequence continues at coordinate 5,544,436 of OZ025242.1, forward strand.
TATTTATTTATTTGTCAAATAAAAATGCATTCAAATTATAAATTGATTTCTATATAAATATATAATTAAATTTACGAATTTATTAACAAACTTAGTTTGAAGTGAACGATGTTATTTATGAGAAATTCCAAATAATATAAATTGTAATACATTAGATTACGATCTTAATATAATTCTAATGAAATAATTGATTTAAAAACGAGTTTTTACATTGATTTTCATATAGAATTTGAATGTTTTACTCACTAATCATATATGCAAAATGATAATATAATATATCAAATATGATAAAATCACACCGTGAAATAAAAATGTCCCAAAATATGCGTAAGCAGACATCCTTGGTATATAGTTCAATAACGATTAAATAAATATAAAAAAGTGATATAGCTAAATACACAGAAACGAAATAAAATACCTATAACTCAGTAGTTTTAATGAATAATTATCTGTTTTTAACTCATACGGTACAAACATAAACTAGCCACTAGTAAAGTGTATATTGATCATTATTAAGAGACAAATAGTAGCACATTATCATACACTTATATGGGTATTCGGTTATTTCATACAGTGAAGTCTAACGTACGCTCATTAAGCCTATGAATTAATACTGTGTGTGATATTTATTTAATAAACAAGAAAAGTAATAGTTCAAATATACTATATTTCTAAATTAGAAATAATTTTGGTAAATATTAAAAATACCTAAAATGGTTCGATAAAAAAACCTAAAATGGTTTAATAAAAAACAGTTATAATAATAATTTCCTAGTAAAACAATAATAAAAATAATGATAATGATAATAATGATAATAAGGATGATGATAATAATAATAATAGTAATAAATTGACGTATAAACATTACTACTAAAAATATATGTATGTATGTATGTATGGTTTGGGGGCGGGGGCGGGGTATTGGGGGCAGAGAGAGTGAACCGAGGTAGTTGAGGTAGATCTACGACGAAGTGAGATCAACACGGGGGGCGGGGTGGGAGAGGGGGGGGGTTACTGAGGCTACTGGCCTAACAAATAAGTCACCACGATGAGAGAGAGGACAGGGTGGGGGCGGGGGGGGGCGGGGCGGGGGGGTATAGAGGAGAAGCACCATATGGTTTCGTTTAAAAACACAACAACAACGATTGCATGTTCGTATGGTCACAAAACACAAAACAAGAAACACACGCGCGCACATAGACGCGACGATCACACACTCGTAACAATGGTTCTATTGTTGTTAGTAGAAGAGGATGAAGAGGGTGTGGCTGCGGCGGCGGTGGCGGTAGACGAAGAGGCTATGGAGGATGAGGAGGAGGAGGACGATGAGGAGGAGGCGGAGTTTGCATTGTTGTCGTTGTTAGGGTCGCCGTCGCCGTGGATACCGGTCACGCCCCCGCCGCATTCCTCAATCTTTGGTATGTCGAATATCTCTGCGAACAGCGGCGGTAGATTGATGCTGTGCCACCTTCGTCTGTACATGTCGACGAGGACCGCGTGCTGACTTCCGATGGCTCGAAGCTCCGGCAACTTTTGTAGTAATCTACAATAGGGTGATGGGGTTAAGGTCTAGGTCAACGATGCTGCACTATTTACAACCGGTATATAGCTGTTATAGGATTAGAAGGAGAAGGAGATTCTCTACTTAAGCTGACTTCACACAGAAGAAGTAACCGGATTATCTATCTATCAGATAAAGCGAGAATGATTTTATAGAATTTTAGTGCGCAGATAAAGAAATCTGCCAGATTATCTGTAGGATTTATTTAGAACTTATTCTAAAATATTTGACATTTTGACGGATTTTCTGTATTTATTTATTTAAATATCTTTTTATTGAATTAATTTAATTAGTATTCAATTTATATATATATATATATATATATATATATATATATATATTTATATATAAATATATACCCAAACAATAATATAATTTGATTTGATTTATATATACATATTTATATATTTATAATACATATTTCTAAAAAAAACTAATTGTTATATAATTTGAAAAGTATTATATTTCATCATTCAATTTCAACAGGCACATTGATATCATTGATTTTTTCTTAAGGGGACGCGATATCATCGTTTGGTTTACATGTAAAATATACGAAAAAATGCTATTTTTAGAAATCTATTAACTAAAAAAATATTCACTTTTTTTATTTATTTATTTTTTTAATCTATTAATAATATTCCATATTTTTATATTATATGTTGACATTTATAGATGTTTACACATCTTTATGTTATACGTTTCTAAAAAAAATAATTGAAATATCTGATAAAAAATATTAGTTTTCCAATTAAATTTCTAATTACAATTTTTTAAATAAATATTTTTTAATTTTGACAAATAACTTTAATATTACAGGTTTTATCTAGTTATATTGAAAAAATGAATAATAAATATTCAATTGTACAAAAGTTAATACCAGTTATGTGAGCATGATTGGTCACAAATAATTATTCTGAGTAAATCAAGTTTCAAATATAATATATGAATATAAAGAATATGAATATACAGGTACAAATAATATAATATAAACAAAATTAATAATGTAATGAACATAATTTAAACACCACATAAAAGATAATATGTGAAGTATTAAAATTTTACATTAAAAAAAAATTTGAAATTCAATTTTTTTTCAAAAAAATCAATGGTATTGCGTCCCCTTAAGGAGACTGGCAACACTCTGTATATAAATATATTTTAACATGTAGGAGATAGGGATTTGGTACATGTTTTAAAAACACTAAGGCTTTTTATACAATGTAGTTATACTATATATATTAAGACATCTACTTTTTTTAATTTCATTATATTTTATTTCTTATAAAACTTATTATTTTTTGACTTATTTTTAGTTTATTATTTGTTACATATTTTCATTATGACTAAAAAAATTAAAAAATCATCTTTCTCGTATAAATACAATTAAATATCTTTATAATAGTGAAGATTTGAATAACATTCATAAAGGTAAAAAAAAAGTATTTTTAATGTTGGTATATATGACAAAATTAATGTTACGAAAAAAACGAGTTCAAAGTAAATTGTTGTTTATATGGTTAATTATGGTAATATTATTTATATTAAAAATTATATTTATATCTATATATATATATACACATAAAAAGAATATATATATTCACATACTTTATATATAACTATGATAACAAATTATATACATTCATAATATTTACTATATAATATATTGTATAGTAATATATAATATTTTAAATTTCATACATGTATACTATTTATCGATTGATCAAAACACCTTGGGTATCTGTTATTTAGTAAATGATTAAATTGCTGTTTTCTTCTGGGCATAGTAATAATGTAATAATAATATATAGTAATAATTAGTGATGGGAATAAAACCAATTGTAAGGTTTCAAACGGTTTCAGTTTCAAAGACAAGGGTTTCGAAACGGTTTAATTTTTTTAAAACAAGTGTTTCGAAATAGTTTCAGTTTCAAATATAATGGTTTAGAAACGGTTTCAGTTTCAATATATGTATTTCGATAATAATAAACAAATAACTTAAAGTTTAGTATTTTTATTTAAAAATATCAATATATCTGCTGAACTTGCAAAGTTGCAAATTGAAATTTGAAAATATAATAAACAATATAAATTTGGCATATATTTAATATATTAACATAGTTTCATTTTTAAATGTAAATTCTGAATTACTCGGAACCGACTCGGAATCGTAATTTGGACATTTTAATTATTCGAAACCGCTCGAAAATTACACGGCTCAATCCCCCATCACTAGTAATAATAATAATAATAATGTAAAAATAAGTAAAATAAAAGTCTGATGTAATAATAATAATTAGTAAACTGAAATCACACAATCAGAGATGCAGGTACAAACGAGCAAGTATAAGCTTCAATATCATTGGCTACTGCATGACATGTAGCGTCACCTATATATATTCATTAATTCAATTTATAAATAAACAACTTAATATGACAGTTGATAATAGTTTTTAAATTGTTTCAATCGATCGAGTATTCACAATGTTATCATATATTCTATATTATTATTATTTTTAATATTTTGAAAAATAGGGTCTATATAACATCATTTATTAGATATTTATATAATGATTTATATCACACTTTTTAGATGTAAATTTAATCAATTAAAACATATTTTCTCATAAAAATAAAATACACTTTATTTTCATAATAAAATGAGTGGCTCCCCTAAAAAAAACTAAAATGTATAAATAAATATATATGTTATAAGTGAAAAATGCAGATATATTAGTATATTATAAATTTATATTGAATTCAATTCAATTCACCCGTCCTTACATAATATAATCAATATATTTACATACACAAATTGTTTTAGGCTTCAAGCTAGGTTGATTTCCTAGCCCTTTATACATTTTTTATTAATATGTTTTATCGTCTGAACATTCTTGTTATTCGTATGATGTTTCTTTATTTTCCTATAAAAGGAACGCCTCTAGTAGTAGATTTATGTATTCGATTTTGTATCTCACCGGGTTGGTACATATTGTCATTGTTAGTCATTATTATGTAGTATAATGTCAACAGTTAACTACATAAAAGTACAGAACATTCAACTCTGTGTAGTATATTTACAATATTATCACTCGATATTAAAATATCGGCTTCATACGTTCTAAATAAATACAATCCGACTAAACATCATTCTACCCGACAATCTGGCAACACTTCGCTGTGAATGCAGCTCCAGGTCACTGATATTATAAACGTATATGTTTTCAATATTTGTCGGATTACAAAATTGTAAATGTAAATACAAAGATGAACTATAGTTTGGTAGAGAGTGGTATGCATTTTACATACATTAATACATTTTACATACATTAATGCATATAAATATAAAATCGTAGCTACTTATTTCGCCTTATCGTCAATGAACGACTGCTATCTAGTAGTAGACTAACTGTGTTAGAATGGACTCTCCTGATTGGCTGCAGAGAGCGTTGCCAAGGGAACGTCGACTTAGTTGTAAACGAAGCGCTTCGATCAGACGAATTTGTATCATTTGTATGTTGGCCACTGCGGTTATACCTTGTCTGTCTATGTGGTGTTGCGTGTGTGTGGTGATGCGTGTGTGGTGTTGCGTGTGTGGTGATGCGTGTGTGGTGATGCGTGTGTGGTGATGCATGTGTGGTGATGCATGTGGTGATACATGTGGTGATGCGTGTGTGTGGTGATGTGTGTGGTGATGCGTGTGGAGATGTGTGTGGTGATGCATGTGGTGATGCGTATGGTGATGCGTATGGTGATGCGTGTGTGATGAAACATGTGGTGATGCGTGTAGTGATGCAAGTGGTGATGCGTGTGGTAAGTGACCACAGTAATAACAAAGCGTAGATTTCATCTCAGAAATTAGTGTCTACTTTGTATGCACTGGACATACATTTGTATTTGACCTAGATCTGTGCTATTGCTATACCTCGCTAATTTATTATTCTTCAACTGAAATGGTGCCTCGATTTAGGTATCTTAAGATGGCCGACCATCACGTGATACATGCATTTAATCACAAATATTCAAACAAATAATATTGATTTTTAAATACATTTGATTTTTTTCTATATTCGCTTATAAAGTGCGTTTTAATTATATCAAAATAAACATTTATATTAATTATATTATATATTTATACTGCAATATAATTGCAACATATTAAGATACCTAAATCGAGGCACCATGCCTGTTGAAGAAGAATCACGTGACTACCAATCTAGGTCAACTATAAATCGATGGTACTGGATAGGTATACAAATGTAGCGTCAGCTTTAATATGGGAGGAGGAGGAGAATTGATTTATAATATTGTAGGATACAAAATGTTTAGTTTCAAAATAATATATTCATATATTCTATATGTGGTTGTTGTTGTTGTTATTGTGGTGGAGTCCTTTCATCCCATTCAGGAACCTAGATGAAGTTTTCACTTATAACCATATGGCTCTATTGTCCCTTAGAAGCCGCTCTCACGTTAAGGCATCCGTGGTTTTAACGAGAGCCGATCATTTATTTATACACAATTATATAAGATCACTTCTAAATATTATTTTAAGACCTATTTCAATGGTCCGGACGGGGCTTGTACTCGCGACCTACTGCTTGCGTGTCTGACGCCTTAGCCAACTGAGCCACACAGGTAGTTAAACTTTATAGATAAACAATTACAAGATTGAACTATACTTGAACCCATTTTAATGACCGCAAATATGACTAGCTATAGAAAGATGTATTATATGTATTAATATATTATATCCCTATGTATTTCTATTTACGACAATACAAATTATAAATTTATATTACAATTTTCTATTGCTCACCATTACATATTCCTTTATGCATATACGTTTAATTTTAATTAAAGTAATGATTTATGAACAAATATTAAGAATATTAATGCATAGATATTAATGCAGTTTTTTACGAATTTAAAAGTGTATATATTAACAGACGCATAACATGCATATGATATTATCTTGAAACGTGCACTGATAACAGAATACCTAGATGTGTAGATGCATTTATAAATGTTCAAATTAGAATTCAATAAAAATAGTATTTTATTTTAAATTACATAAAATATGTCTAGCTCTCTTTAATGATAAATATGTAAAGTGATAAATATGTTAGTGATAAATATGTAGTGCTAATTTTAATAGTTAATATTTACATTATTTTATTTTACAGATAAACACTGTTTTAGACTTTAATAACAGTTATTTTATTTTAAATATAAATATTATTTATTTACCGACTCATAAAATTATATTTTTGAAAAATTTCTTAGCGAAATTTAAACTATTTATCGATATAAAACACAATTTTGTATTTAATTTATTCACAAAATATGATCAACGATATTTTTAAAGTTTACACGTACCTGATGTGAGGAGAACGACTGCAGTGAATAGACCTATTTCTGTGTCGTTCAGATTCAATTGTATGAACGACTCGGCGAAACTAAACACCAATGATAGTAGATTCGACTGTGTGCGTGAGTTTATTTATACTAAAACATTGATATAATGTATTCAACGATTGTAATCGACTCGCGGTAAAGATAACTAAAATATTGAATTGATAAACGGCATTAAATAATACAATAATGCATAAATAACATTAGGGTATTGCAATTAGGATAGTGGACGATTTTAGATTACTTTTCAATTATTTCTAAAGATAGAGAACGACCCTTCCCAAGTAAACCAATGCGTTACGTGTGGTGGCTGTTCATAACACCTAACAATGTGGATACAGTTAGTGACACGTCCTCTAGTGGTGGATGTGGACAGAGAGGTGTCACATCGATATCATCGGGTGGGGTGGGCAATACATAGAGCGGCATAATGGTAATGAGTCATTCCTTTATATACAGACACCGCCATGTTTAAGAATTATAATCGTAAGCTACCGGTAGCAGGTACAATATTTAAAAGTAGTATGTCAGTTCTATTATTAGAATAAGTCACATATATACATACACATATTCTAGTTATAATCGTATATTGTGAATAAGTTTGACATAAATAATAGAATTACTGCGTGATATGATTATTGTAGTGCCATCATCGACTTAACAAGTTATTCACGACTTAAATGTACTTCTACTAATTAGGATAAAGAAAACAAACAGATTAATAGTCGTATGATTGTGTGCGTGCACACTATAGCCGCATACACTAGTGATGCAGTAAATGATGCTCAAATCTAAAGCATCGATGCAGTCTCAGTCACAGTTACCCAAAGCATCGATGCAGTCTCAATGTCAATAACAAAAGCATCGTTTAAGACTCAGAATGGGTTACATAAACCATCGATGCAGTCTCAGACTCTATAAAATTCATTGCTATTAACTCATGCTTATTAAAGGCATCATTTAAGTGGTAATCTCAGTTTTCATAAGCTCAATATAGTTTCAGTGTCAGTTACCAGAATCATTGTTTTGTATATTAAACGAAAATAATTTCATTACAATAAATAATATACAATACAAATTATCAGATAAGGACAAAAATATCGGAGTGTCAATTGATAAGATAAGAAGCCAAATCAGCCAACTATCAATTACATAATATTAAAATTATAAGAAAAAATATTGTATATATATATGTAAGTTGCTAAATCAAAGCCTGATCAAATGTAACTTCAAAAAAGCATCATTTCGGATCGATTATGTTTTGTAAGAGTCTCATCTCGGCTCGGGCTCGTTTTTTTTTCGAAAATGAAAGTATCGGCTCGGCATCATTTACATCACTAGTAGTATGCACTGATACCAGAGGTACACACTATAGCTGTACTATACGCAACAGCATACTATACACGTATATGCCTGCGCTATAGCCTCATACACAGACACCACTAGAGGTCAAACCGATACTAGAGGTCAAACCGAGAACACGATGGACAACTCCTGGCGACTGATGATGCTACCGTCATCAAAGGTCACCGTCTCCTGGATGAGGTCAAATGTCTGAGAGAGTCGCGACAACCACACCTCAAAGAAACCGCACTTGATCAGTATTAGCTGGTCGTCTTGAGTTATATCGTGGAAACCTGGTAATGCGGTAGTGATAGTAGTGGTATTGGTAGTAGTAGTAGTAGTAGTGGTATTGGTAGTAGTAGTAGTAGTAGTAGTAGTAGTAGTAGTAGTAGTAGTAGTAGTAGTAGTAGTAGTAGTAGTAGTAGTAGTAGTAGTAGTAGTAGTAGTAGTAGTAGTAGTAGTAGTAGTAGTAGTAGTAGTAGTAGTAGTAGTAGTAGTAGTAGTAGTAGTAGTAGTGGTGGTGGTAGCGGTAGTGGTAGTAGTAGTAGTTGTAGTTGTAGTAGTGATGACAGTGGTGGTGGTGGGGATATATTTAGTCATAGTCTGCAAATGTTTAACACAGTGATGATGAAGAAGAAGCTAACGGTGCTGATAGAAAGGTTAATATGATGTCTAAAGTAAAGATGGATTGCGTATGATCACTAACATTACATAGAACACATGTACAGACTTATTTACTGACTTATAATTATTGATGGCAGCCTAAGAGTAGAGAGATCATAGTGCGTATTTAATCGTAATACTGAGAATAATAATAATTATAATATTACTTAATAATATACTACAATCTTATAATACATAACTATGATAATATAATATATTGATATACTATAATTATAATATACTTTACAGTGACTGTAAAAGTTTACATTCTTTATTTGTTAATTTCGTATTATTTCTATTTCAATAACGTATTTTATCATTAGCAAATATTTCATTTTTACTTGACTATATAGTTGCTTAAATAATAAATAATAATAGATAATTATTAGATAATATAATAATATGATAATAAAATAAATAAAATATATTTGATAAAATGTATAAATAACTTTTTCCAAAAAAAATCTCATTTTATATTCACTTAAGCGTAACCTTTGATTTTATTTTTTAGGGAATTTTTTTTATATTAAATTATTAAAATGTAATTCATTATATTTAAAATGATATATAATATATTATATACAATTAAACATAAGTGCCTCAAATACGAAGTTTAATCATACACCTATTCAAACTAGTGGTATTTAATAATTAGAAAACATGCAAGTAAAACTTTAGATGCCTATATCTATGCTGTTTTTTTTGTTGATTTTTTTTTTTAAATGTTAATAACTTTTGAACTCTTTTATGAATCTTTATAAAATTTCCCGAATATATATATAATATATGGTTATTATTATATAGGTATGTAAGCTAACGTAAATATAATCTATTAATATAAATATTTAAAAATAATAAAAAAAAATGTTAATAAATGTATTTAAAAATAATTTTAATGTTATAATTAATTTGTCTTTATTAAATAATAAATATATTATTTTATGATATACCTATATAACTATAGATTCGTGGTATCTAGATAATTAAAAAAAAATTAGAAAAAAATAATAATAAATAAAAAAGTTATTACCTGTTTAAAAATATCTATTTTTCCTTATCTTTTACATGTAAACGACGGCAAGGTTACGCCGGACCTTATTGGGTGTTGTTCACACGATGCAGGTTTTGCTTGTCGTACGAACAAATGCTGGACCGAAATTTGTCGGTCCAGCATTTAAAAAACACGAGTGTTCACACGACGCAGGTTTAAATTGTCGTAGTTACCAATAACTGACAGCGGAAATAAAAAATAAAGTAAATAAACAAAAATTTCACATTCGAATAATATTTTAATTTATCTATTATAATTACATTTATTATAATTATGGATACTTATTTGGATACTTATTTAAATAATTTATTATGTTTAATAACTGACGAAATTGCATTGGATATTTCGTATGAAAATAGCAGAATTATATGGGCGCATAATTATTTAAAACGATTCTCTATCTTTAAAGCATTTATTTAAACTACTTTTATTATATCTTTACTTGAATTATTTAATTTTGTATATTCTATATAATTCATGTTTATATTGTATTTTATATTGTAGTAATACGATTAATTATATAAAAATTATTCAATATAACATTTTAATAAATATTGTAAACATTACCAAAGATAGTAAGATATTTCGGTCCAGTATTTATTTCGGTCCAGCAAAAATTAGGATATTTTCCATTTTTGCTGTACGACAAGAAAAATAGGAATCCGAGTAAATGCTGGACCGAATCTATGATTTTGAAGAATTCGGTCCAGCATTTGTTCGTACGACAAGTAAAACCTGCATCGTGTGAACACCCTATTAAGGGGATCCCGCACATAACACACAATTTGCCAATTTCGTGTATAAATAGATAGGCAAAACATAGGTCCATTAAAAAAATAGAACTGATATTATATTCATTCAATTGACCTAATTTTTTTTATTGTATTCATATCTAAACAAATTAATATTATAACTACTTTTTTACTTTTTTTTGAATTATGGACTGCATCAGTGTGTGAGCAATCGGCCGTCCGTGGGAGGGAAGGCAAGGAAGAAGTAATACATTTAAAGGAGGGAGTTAATGTGTTTGTTCGTAGGTGATTGGGTAGGGAGTTCCAGTGGTAAGGGGCAGAGAGGGCAAAGGAGCGTATATTGGAAGAGTGGAATTTGTGTAGATGGGGAGTGGTAAGGATAAAGGTGTTGGAGGAACGGGTCTGGAGTGGAGTGATGGGTGTGTGTAGATGTAGGAGGGAGGCAAGGTAGTCAGGGGAGTTATGGTGTATAATAACTATAATAGTTTATATGTTCTATATGTTTGAATGCTCATACCTATCATGAAATAATTATTCTGTGAAAACAGAGTTTGAAGTTTTACAGCATAAAATGTAATATCGAATAATATATAGCATTATCTTATCAATTATAATAATTCAGTAATTGACTCATATTATATAATATAAGAATATATATAAGATAATATACAATAATTCTTATCTTTGATAAATATACATAATTACACTAGAAATAAAATAAAATGTGCCATATATTATTGAAAATATTGAAAGCAAATGGCCGATTTCAACAAAGTTAATAAAAAGTTAATAAAAATCAATTTCAATTAAAAAATGATCAAAACATATTTCAACTAAAAAACGTTAATACAGTGTTATTGTGTTCATTTTAAATGGATACCAGATTATACTACACTACACATGCTGTATGTATATACACAATGTGTATTACACATCCATATAAGGGCATACAATGTGTATTACACATCCATATAAGGGCATACAATGTGTATTACATATCCATATAAGGGCATACAATGCAATTCGTACCAGGAATCCTCTTGGCAAACTCAACGACGTGCTGAATACTGGGCAAAACGAGGCTGGCAAACTTCTCAAACATTTGACACCTCTCAAAGATACTGTTGTTGAGCGTGGACGAGAGGTCCTTATGACTCGGGAGATCGTATTCCTTAAAGAACTGTCGGAAGAGAGGGATATAGTGGAGGTAACGGGGGAGAGAGAGAGAGGGTAGAGAGAGAGAGAGAGAGATAGAGATAGGTAGAGTAAGAAAGAGAGAGAGAGAGGAAGAGAGAGAGAGTGAGAAAGAGAGAGAGAGAGAGAGAAAGAGTGAGATATAGGTAGAGTGAGAAAGGTAGAGAGAGAGAGAGAGATAGGTAGAGTAAGAAAGAGAGAGAGAAAGAGAGAGAGAGTGAGAAAGTGTGAGAGAGAGAGAAAGGGTGAGATATAGGTAGAGTGAGAAAGGTAGAGAAAGAGAGAGAGAGAGGGTAGAGAGAGAGAGGGTAGATAGGGTAGAGAGATGGACCAGAGTGGATGGAGATCGCTGCAGAGTGGCAAATCTCTGCGAAGTCATGCCGTTAATGTGATAGGCTTGCGATACAGCTAGTATAGTGTCACAGATTGCAAGCTTATCGATGATGGCAGGTGTGGTAGTGCTGACATTGATCCGTTGTGATCCTGTAACGAGGGTAATGGTCAGTTCTGATTGGTCGATAATGACATCATCATCGCTATTAATAGGCTACACCTCATCAACTTGAATTTCTTTGTACGATTAAATGGATTTTAGCTTATATAACTTATAATATTACATCATCTTATAGTATTCATTTAATTAGATGATATCAAATGTTAGTGGTAAATAAATATGTATATCTTTAATAAATGAAATGCTAATAGTTTACAAATACATGTATTTCCTATTTACATTGTGAGCTCAGAAATTGTGCCTACCCTTAACTAAACATTGATTGATAATGATTATAAGTATGTATATATATATATATATATATATATATATATATATATATATAGAAACAATCAATCAAACGATTTATTTAGTTGAAAGAAAAATATAAGAAAAACAAAAATAATGTACGAAACAATAAAACATGAAGCTAAATAATTTAGATATTATGTATACACATACATATATGTATATATATTAATTAGTCGGATATAGTTAAGGGGAATTAGTATGTATTAGCGATTATTTGAATAATAATGAATTTAACCTACTAGAAAGATCTTAACATATTCTCCATTATTTGTATACCTACATTATCATATAATAATAATAAATAGAATCGCCATTTTATAAATATTCATTAGTAATCTGTCATTTATTAAATAATAAATGTGCGTAATTTGAGATATAACTCCTTGACTACATGATATCTAATATCATATTACAGTCTTGTTAATAATAACTCGTATAATTCAAATATCTTATATTAAGGGCTTCTAAACACAAAATTAGGGTATTTCCCAATTTGTGTAGACGGGTAGCTCTAGAATGAACACAGATAACAACATTTAAGTAAGTGCCGAGGAGCCGAAACCTATGGGAGACGGAGATTCGAGGTAAGAGCTGGGCGAGTCAGAAGAACAAGATGAGGAGGCTGTGCCAGAGTGTGTAACGGTGGCAGTGGTGGTGGTGACCTTGTGCTCGTCCGCAGGAAATACTCGACTCCGTTTAGGGGTTCTGCCGTAACGAACTGTAGGCGGTGGGTGGGGGTAATTAGGCGTGGGGTGGGGAGGGGGGTAGAGGAGGGCAGGGGGAAGATGATGAGGTAGAGGAGGATTAGAATAAGGTGTAGATGAAGGAGAATGAGGTGGAGAAGGATGAGATGATGGGGAAAGACGATTAATAGGAGAGGGCAGGAGGAAGATGATGAGAATTAGAATGAGGTGGAGCAGGAGGAGATGAAGGGGAGATGAGGATTAGAATGATAAGGGGGTAGGGGTGGAGGGTGGTGATAAATAATCATCATAGGTCCTGTGACATTTGTTACACTGATCATGGAATACCAGTCATAAAAGATAATTGCCTATTGCATTGTTCAATGGAAATCTATAGTGAATAGATCATTATATAGATCACCCCCCCCCCCCCCCTATTCAATGAAACCTGTGTTATACTATACAATAGTAATATAAACTCTCTCTCTCTCTCTCTCTCTGTGTGTTAGAGTTTGTGGTTGTACTGTTCAATAAGGAAACAGTCACACAAAGCAGACATTGCACACCACAAAAGTGAATCATGCATAGTGCACACACACACACGCATCAAAGTGTGTGTGTGAGTGAGCTAATGTAGAGAGAGTACTTGGTTGCTGTGTAAATAACTAGGTAGATAATAGAGAATACACAAATAAGAACGCTAAAGTATAAAACAATAGCAAAGTTCTATACTTTAGGTAATGAGGTCGCGGTGAACTCACATCACGATTAAGGAGGTGTCTATCACTTTAGAATTAGTATTACAAACTTATATTAAATACAAAATGGTGTTAATACCATTATTCATATAATCGTATATCTATTATTTCATGAACAAACTACATCTCACAATGCTATATAAGACTAAGTAGAAACTAGCATTTACACCTAGTATTTAAATTAATAATTAGATATCATAAAAATATATACGTCATGTTTGTATATACTAATATATAACTATATATAATTATGTATACATATATATATATATATATATATATATATATATATATTTGTTTATATGTATACATATATGTATCTTATTATAAAATACTTGGTTTTTGTAACAAATTTATAGTGATATATATTATTAATTGCATATGTATTTCATTAATTTCTATTGAAATATTTTACTTTACTTTTTACTTTTCATTTTTACTATACTTTAAAACCTGATTTTCTCAATTTTCTTTAGATTACGATAAGCTTAGAGTTCAAATATAATATAATGGAGAATTAAATTTAAGATTACGTTACATAATATTGATGAGGTAATAGAGTTAAGTGAAGTTATTGATTTTAATATTTATATTCATGTAATAGTGTATAAGTTATTAAAATAATTTATACATCACCAATTTTTATATTATATAGTATTTATTTACAATTATATATATTAATACATAGTTAGGATTAAATAGTTAGTCAGATAAATATTTACAAATAACTACAAAATAGTATAGTAATAATGTATACATATATATATATATATATATATATATATATATATATATATATATATATATATATATATATATATATATGTATCTTATATACATATTTCTTAGTGTTTGAAATTTTCAAAGGCTTTTAAATTCTAAATTTTAATTACATTTAAAGTTCTAGAGAAATCAAATATTGAAAATATAGTTCTATAAAATAAAGTTGAAGATGAAATTAATATTCACAAAAATAATTGATATATAATTAATATTAAATACTTAATATTTATAAATTATAATATATTCATAAATTATATATTGAGAAAATAATAAGTTATTAAAATATATGAAATACATATATTTATATTAAAAAATGTTATTGAAAATATTTGAAATATTCAAATAATATAAAATAGATCTTTGTGATAATGAAATAGTAGTAATGGTAGTAAATACCCAGCACAGGGTTTGATATTAGAACATATTTATCACTAATATATATATACACATATTATATATATATACACATATAATATTGTAATTGCAATGAATGGTATACAATAATAAGGCTAATAGTTAAAAATGTATCAACAATATATTTAGGATATAAAAAAAAAATATCTATGACATTTAATAAAAAATATTGCTTAATTTTTTCCAATTAATATCTATATTATATATATAAATATAAATATATTGTTATATAAATACATATATATATATATATATATATATATATATATATATATATATACATATATTGTTGTATAAATACAATAAATCTCACAGGACTGTCAAATATTAGCTCATCATGAGATATAAGACAGACTGAGTCATAAATGTACTTATGATTGTAATTATAAAGATAAGACTGCATTTATGATTTATCAATGAATTAACATCTATATTTATGTGTAGGTAAACATGTTTCTATCTGAATGAGATATTTACTATTGAATAGATATACTTGTTTGAGATATATAATAGGATATTGATAGTTATCAATCTATTATAATAGAATATACAATCTATATACCTATATTATAATAGAAGTAAATATATAAGAGGTAGATAGTAGGTATAAGGAATGCAACAGAATGAAGGTAATAGCAAGAAGATAAGAGGGAAGGTAGATAAGAGTGCAAGTAGATAAGAGGGCAGGTAGATAAGAGGGCAGGTAGATAAGAGAGAAGGTAGATAAGATAATCTAGATAAGGGGAGTGGGTAGATAAGATGAGATGAGGAGGAGGATGCTGAGATGAGGAGGAGGATGCTGAGATAAGGAGGAGGATGCTGAGATGAGGAGGAGGATGCTGAGATGAGGAGGAGGATGCTAAGATGAGGAGGAGGATGTTGAGATGAGGAGGAGGAGGATGATGAGATGAGGAGGATGTTGAGATGAGGATGAGGAGGATGCTGAGATGAGAAGGAGGATGCTGAGATGAGGAAGAGGATGCTGAGATGAGGAGGAGGAGGATGCTGAGAGGAGGATGCTGAGATGAGGAAGAGGAGGATGCTGAGAGGAGGAGGAGGATGCTGAGATGAGGAGGAGGATGCTGAGATGAGGAGGACGAGGAGGATGCTGAGATGAGGATGAGGAGGATGCTGAGAGGAGGAGGAGGATGCTGAGATAAGGAGGATACTGAGATGAGGAGGAGGAGGATGCTGAGATGAGGAGGATGATGCTGAGATGAGAGGAGGAGGAGGATGAGATGAGGAGGAGGAGGATGAGGAGACAAACAATCGCGAGACATCCCGACTGCGACGCACTTCTTGAATCTGCAGAACTGGCAGCGGTTCCTGTTCAGCCGTATCACCATACACTTGCCATCTCGCAGGCATCGATACTCTATCTGCTTCTGTATGCTCCTTCGGAAGAAACCCTGGTCAAGGTTATGGTAGGGTGAGGTCAAGGTTACGGAAGCTACGATACCTACATACATTGTAGTAGTAGTAGTAGTAGTAGTGGTAGTAGTAGTAGTAGTAGTAGTAGTAGTAGTAGTAGTAGTGGTATTAGTGTGTATATATTTAATAATTACAGATTATTATCCATATACTATAAATCGTTTACGTAGGAGACAATCTATATAAAGTGAATGAAACTTAATAATACGAGGATTGTATACGAGGCATTATGTAAATATGTTACTTTGAAACCGGAAAACTACGAACAATTCCATTAACATGGTTAATAAGGGGGTGGGGTGGGGTGGGGTGGAACCTTGCAACCTTCGCAGGAGGTCACCCCGTAGTGGTACCCGCTGGCTTTATCCCCGCACACCCTACAGGTAGCAGACGGGGTTGCGGCGGTGATCGACGCATTAGACTGTACCAGCGAGGTGGTGCGAAGCGTAAGGGACCCGGTATCAGAGGAGACGTGCTGCTGGTGGTGTTGTTGTTGTTGGGTTGCTATGGAGACGGGGGTCACCTGAGTGTGGTGGGCGTTGTGGTGGGCGTGGTGGTGCAGAGCGTCTACTCCTGTGATCTGCTGTAGTATAGAGCTGTTGCTGATCAGTATATCTGTGTAGGGTAGGGGTAGGGTTAGGTAGGGGGCAGGAGGGGTAGAGGTAGGGGTAGAGGTAGGGGTAGGTAGGGGGCAAGAGGGGTAGAGATAGCATGGCCAGGGGAAGGTATATGGCATAGGAGAGCATATATATAAGGGAGATGAGGTAAATAGGGAGAGAAATTTAGGTAAAGGGAGATGAGTATAGACGTAGGAAGGGAATGGGGGGTGATGGATAGGGGTGACGGAAGAAAAGGATAGAGAAATGAGAGACAGAGAGGGAGGAAGGGAGACAATATAGATGAACATAGCAAATAGATGTAGAAGAGAGACAGTACATTATTAATATTGTAATCAATTGAATACAATACAACACTAAATAGCATGTGTAAATAGCAGCATAACACACACACAGTCTACATAAATCACATAGAACATCCCCTCCAATACTATCACTCTATGGGGATTGGCTTTTATTACATTATTTATAGATAGTCATTATCTGCATATGTTTATCAGAACTTACATTCTCAACAATACATTATTATATTAACTTAAACTTTAATTAATATAATATATATATATATATATATATATATATGTATATATATATATATATATATTTATATATATATATATATATTTATATTATTTATATTATTTTATGATATAAAAAATAAAAAAATAAGTGTATATATGTTTTGAATACATCAAAGTATTTCATAGAGATCAAGTGACACCTATGCTGTGACATGCACACCATTACGTAAGCGGTGGTGGTGGTGGAGGTGGCGGCGGTGACATAACAATACGTAATTAACATAGCAGCATAGGTGAGGTGCATAGCTCTGCATTGTATACACCAGACAGCCGCTACCCCTATACCCTAGAGAGAGAGAGCTATATATCTATATTGCTATAGTTGTAAATAGATAATGGTAGCGCGCCGTATACGTGGGTACGCTCGTGTGGCGTGCGTGCGTCTCAGTTACGTAATACTTGGGCAAATAAACCGACGGACGCCCGCAATCGGCTGCGCTCAGACAGCGTGAACTGCGCGTGAACCCCAGATGTGGTGGGCGTCACGGGTTCATCGGTCGGTCAACGTCGTAGGCGCGCGTGTGTATGTGGGCGTGCGCGTGTCCAACGAGTCTGAGGACACGAATTCCGACCACTGGGGTCTAGACATATACGCGTCGCTCGCGCACCGGGTGCGACTGTCGGTGTGCGCACCACGCACCGGCCACGTGACCCATGTGCTCAATAGTATGTAAATATACATACCCATATATATGTATGTATGTCTATATATATATATATATATATATATATATATATATATATATATCAATTATATCAATTATATATATAAAGTAATGTTATTTATATTAAAATGATCATAATATTATGTGTTGTATTAGATGTATTAAGCGTTACTATTAAGCGTTCGTTACTATTAAGCGTTACGATTAAGCGTTACGATTATTTAATGACAAGTGTCCAGATAAAGTAGCGCCACCATTTAACATAATGAGAGAGAGCGCTGGCAGGCAGGCAGACGTTATCTATAGTATTATGTAATACCGTTACGCAATACCGCTTGCACTTCTATCGCGTAATATGCTCGCACCGCTGTGATGTCATCGCTGGCTCGCGGTTATGACGTCATCGCCGGGCATTGTTTGCATGGCGGACTAACGAGGTAGGTGTGGCGGTTGTGATGATACTACTACAACGAAATAACACCGTTAACGATAGCAATAGCATTCAACACGCTTTACTTTATAAAATATCAATAGGGGGTTTACCAAAACCTCTAATCGTATTTCATAGATAACAAAACGGTTTGTCTAAACCAGTGGTTCCCAGCCTATTGGGTGTTTATGTTGGGTCATGAGCAAATTAAAAAAAATATTTATTTATATATACATATATTATATAGTTTATATAATTATTATATTATTCTTAACTAGTAGAATAATAAAAAATAAAATGTGTCATTGGGTCATGGTAAATTTTTAAATTAAGAATTATCAAAAAAATAGTCACGATGAAAAAAGATTGGGTACCTTACATTTGCATATATAAAGGGTTTATCTTTATCAGTTAAAGTAATAGCTTTCAAAACCCTTTACTTTACAAAATATCAATAAGTAAAGGGTTTCGCTTAACAAGTGCCTACTGATATACTACAACTACTGGTGGTGGCAAGACGGCATCCCATTGGTCGGTAGGTATAGTTCAGCGCTATAGATATCAGCTCTACCACCACATAGCATACAGGGCTAACGTGATGTGCTGGACATACATGCATACAGGCGCGCGTGTGTGTGCTTGACATACGTGTGTGGTAATTGTACGCGGTAATGATAGCCAGACGAGACATGTATATATATATACGTATTTGTGTGTGTGTGTGTGTATAATCTATAAATAGATATTTATAGACCCATGATATTAATTCTATTGGCCGGTTAATTAAGCGACTAGCTGTAGACTGCACAGCGAACAGATAATGGACGGTCGGAGTGTGTGCGCGCGCGCGTGTGTGTGTGGGTGTGTGTGCGCACGTCTACAACATAATCAATAGACATGCTGTGTTACCAATCAACAGTTGATTAAACATGTACATCGTAACGATGTTGTTTGTGTTGTTGTTGTTATCTCTTATTGCTTGGTATCATTATCGCAACGCATATATATGCGTGTATACTTTTAGATTTGTTATTGTTTTATTTGTAATGTAAACTAACCGATGATATGTTAATGTTGTGTTATCTATAATGTTCTGTTATCTATGATTTAGCATTACTTACATAATGATCAGTAATGCAAACATGTAAACCTTATAGAAATACTAAATCCCGAGAGAGAGAGAGAGAGAGAGAGAGAGAGAGAGAGAGAGAGAGAGAGAGAGATGAGAGAGAGAGAGAGAGAGAGAGAGAGAGAGAGAGAGAGAGAGAGAGAGAGAGAGAGAGAGAGAGAGAGAGAGAGAGAGAGAGAGAGAGAGAGAGAGAGAGAGAGATGTAATAACCTGTGTTAGATGTGATGGAATAGGTAGACTTATCCTGCTGACTGGGTATACAATTCAACTGTGTGAGGACTTCTTCTACCTTGATTTGTAGATCCATTCGTCCCTGTCATTGATTAGGTATTAATACATGTTTACATGTAAAGTATAGGATGAAGTCACTGTTTTATCAGTCGCTCTCTATCTTTAAACCTATTAGTTGTTTTGACTTTTAAATTTGTTTAGTTACATTAGCTTAATATTCTATAATTTTAAAGATTTAATGTATATATTTTTTAAGAATTAAAAGAAATATAAGCAAATTATTATTGTATTATTTTTATTTTTTAAATTCTGAATAAAATGTTATATATATATTCTACATAGAATTATCTAAATGTACACCTATAGATATATGTATACATATGGTAAATATTTCAAATAAATGAACAGACTAATAACATAGTTATGCATTTTTAGTGGAATAGTATTAGACAAAATCAGGTTTAAAGTTTAGTGAGATATGTCAATAGAAATTAATTATATATGAAAAAAATACAACTAATATATTGATCATTATAACTTTTGTATATGAACAATTCATATAGAATAAGATATACACAAATATATAAGTATATATAAGTATATTAATAGTTATATAAGTATATACAAATAAAACTTATATATATTTTATAATTAATTTAAATAATAGGTGTTATATATGATCATTTTTACTTATTAGTTATTTAACATACTTATAACACTAATATTTACTAAATACACATAGTAGTAATAGTAATAGTAATAGTAGTAGTAGTAGTAGTAGTAGTAGTAGTAGTAGTAGTAGTAGTAGTAGTAGTAGTAGTAGTAGTAGTAGTAGTAGTAGTAGTAGTAGTAGTAGTGGTGGTGGTGGTGGTGGTAGTGGTAGTGGTAGTGGTAGTGGTAGTGGTAGTGGTAGTGGTAGTGGTAGTGGTAGTGGTAGTGGTAGTGGTAGTGGTAGTGGTAGTGGTAGTGGTAGTGGTAGTGGTAGTGGTAGTGGTAGTGGTAGTGGTAGTGGTAGTGGTAGTGGTAGTGGTAGTGGTAGTGGTAGTGGTAGTGGTAGTGGTAGTGGTAGTGGTAGTGGTAGTGGTAGTGGTAGTGGTAGTGGTAGTGGTAGTGGTAGTGGTAGTGGTAGTGGTAGTGGTAGTGGTAGTGGTAGTGGTAGTGGTAGTGGTAGTGGTAGTGGTAGTGGTAGTGGTAGTGGTAGTGGTAGTGGTAGTGGTAGTGGTAGTGGTAGTGGTAGTAGTAGTAGTAGTAGTAGTAGTAGTAGTAGTAGTAGTAGTAGTAGTAGTAGTAGTAGTAGTAGTAGTAGTAGTAGTAGTAGTAGTAGTAGTAGTAGTAGTAGTAGTAGTAGTAGTAGTAGTAGTAGTAGTAGTAGTAGTAGTAGTAGTAGTAGTAGTAGTAGTAGTAGTAGTAGTAGTAGTAGTAGTAGTAGTAGTAGTAGTAGTAGTAGTAGTAGTAGTAGTAGTAGTAGTAGTAGTAGTAGTAGTAGTAGTAGTAGTAGTAGTAGTAGTAGTAGTAGTAGTAGTAGTAGTAGTAGTAGTAGTAGTAGTAGTAGTAGTAGTAGTAGTAGTAGTAGTAGTAGTAGTAGTAGTAGTAGTAGTAGTAGTAGTAGTAGTAGTAGTAGTAGTAGTAGTAGTAGTAGTAGTAGTAGTAGTAGTAGTAGTAGTAGTAGTAGTAGTAGTAGTAGTAGTAGTAGTAGTAGTAGTAGTAGTAGTAGTAGTAGTAGTAGTAGTAGTAGTAGTAGTAGTAGTAGTAGTAGTAGTAGTAGTAGTAGTAGTAGTAGTAGTAGTAGTAGTAGTAGTAGTAGTAGTAGTAGTAGTAGTAGTAGTAGTAGTGGTAGTAGTAGTAGTAGTAGTAGTAGTAGTAGTAGTAGTAGTAGTAGTAGTAGTAGTAGTATTATTAACCATATGCTGTCTTATATAAACATATTTAATCATTATTTCATACTAAGCAATGTATATTATTATGTAAATATTATAGAAATAATGTCTTTAAATTGAAAATAATTTCACGGAAATTATTATTCTAGCAAAATTAGTGGAAAAAATTAAAATCACTTTCTGGAAATCATCATTGCTCATTACCTAGAATTGCTTGTATTATGGCCAACTGTCTAACAAGTATTGTATTGTATTGTTAGTATCATCTACTATGTGAATCAATTCATGATGATGAATTCATTACTGATGAGATATTTGTGTTCTATAAATAGATATAGGGGCTATTGAAATATATCATAATGATGATACTATGTAAGCATAATAATCTGAAATTCTAACAAACTTTTTATATATATATATATATATATATCTAAAAATAAAGCAGCCCAAATAGAACAATGCATTATATTTATATTACTAGTGAATTCATAATATATGAATTATGAATGCTAGCGTGTATTGTATTATAATGGTAACAGTGGTGGGACAATGTAGATGTGTGTTGATTAGACACTACTCTATAGGTAGGTGTGGGAGAGGGGGGAATTAGGCACAGTTTGCAACACCTCTCTGTCTACTGCTATTATCACTGTCTATCCCCCCTCTCTCTCTAATAGAGAGTCTCTATAAATATATATATATATATATATATCTATCCTCCACTCTATCCCCATCTCTATATATATATATATATATATATATATATCTTTATCTCTCTATGTATGTTGTATGTATGCAACCTACAATAGGCTACATGATTATATATATTTCATTATTGTGATAGACAGGCTTATAAGAGGACCCTGTCATCGTATTCTGGTTTTCCAATAATCATATTTCAGTAAATTTCAATAAATATAGTATATCATATATATATATATATATATATATATATATATATATATATATATATATATATATATATATATATATATATATATATATATATAATTTGTATATTGATATATTGTCTAAATGTAATTGTTATTGACATTATATTAGTATCCCTATAAGTATCATTATAACATTAGTTATTGTAGTGGCTTTTATACATATAAGTATACATAAAAGTATTAGTATTTTGAAAACGAATATATTAGTTTTTATTAATGATAATACAAGAAAAAAAAAATGTAATATATTGGTATAATATTATTTATTTGTATATCAAATTGTAAAGTATGTAGAATTTACATAAATTAATAAGTTTATTAATACATTAGATAAAGATATGGTATATATACAAATAATTAGTTTTTAATAAAATCATTAATAATATGCATATTAATTATACTGTTATTAATAATATAGTTATTAGTTATGTAGTATATATATAAAGCATTGTCAATATCGTATACCAATTATATATTACATGTTAATAATGAGTTATTAGCGTGATATTAATTGATTAAGCAAGCAATGAAACATCACTATCCTTACTGTAGGTTTAGTATACGAATAACAACTTATATTTAATTATTAAACTCACAAATGGTTATACAAAGCATATATATCAGTAAACGCATCAATACAAGCATCAATACAAGCATCAATACAAGCTTTAGTATTATATCAGTACACACATCAATACAAGCATCAGTACAAGCATCAGTAGAAGCATTAGTATATACATCAGTATAAGGCTTGTAAGCATCAGTATATGCATCAGTACATACATAAGTATTATATCGTAAGCATCAGTATATGCTCGAGTTCTATTGGTAACCATAGTTACGGGTTGCGTATCCATGGTAACATCGGAACATCGAACACCGATTGGCTGCGAGTTGTGGTAGATAATGATGTCAGAATACAGAATGTAGGCATGACCGTGGTAAACGAAGAAGCGCGTTGATTATCTAGTCGTTTACCCGGTTCACAGATAGATAGGAATATAGTTTATCGAGCGTTGAATACGCACAAAACTACGTGAAACGATAATTTAATAATAAGTGATACGTGAAAAGAATGATGTTTACACACGCGATAAGGATGAGTATTTGGAGTTTATTTCGTAAACTATTTCACCGCTGAGATTTAAAAATACTTCTTTCCACCGCTGTACACACGCGCGTGCATGGGTGTACTGTTAAAGCAGGGTAGGGTAGGGTAGGGTAGTGAGTGCGTTCTCACGTAGGGGGCGTACTACGTGGTATTCATTAGTATCGTAGCGTAATCTAACGCATTATCAATAGATTACGGATGTAACGATTAGAACGACATCATTAATCAATACAATATATGTATTATTATTGTTATTATTCGTATCGAGATTGTTATAGAAGTGATATTTAGAAAGCATATATAATATATATATATTTAAGTATACAACAACCTAAATTGTAATACAAATTGTATGTATGTATTTAGCCCGCCATATTCACTTGATAGAAATACAACTATTATACATAGCTAATCAATGATGATATAAAGATAACGTAAAACTTATATGTTATAAATTAACTTGCCTATATATAAAAATAAATCAAATATTATTTATTACAGACAAATAAGGCAAATAAATGTAATAATATATTATGTACAATATAATAATAATATGAAATATAAATTAGACAAATATATTATATACAATGTATACATGATATCTTATGTATTATAAGTTATAATTCAAAATATACTGTTATGGTATACACAAGTTGATTATCATATAGGAATATTATTGCGATCAATTTGTATATACATTTATTATATTGGATGAAAAATTCAACAATCTTATAAATTTATGCGACTTGTTACTATATGATATAGACTATATCCGATAGTTACTACATACTTTAACGATAACACACAAATAGGGTGAAAAAGACATTTTAAAGTGTTTACTAAAAGCGAAGCTTGCTAAATCTAGATTTGAATGTATATATATATATATATATGTGTGTGAATTTATCATACGAAACTTGATTCTGCAAAATATATTATGATATCAGCACCTCTTAGGAATAATATTATTTGTATGATATATTGTTTAAAGTGGTGCAAACATAATAGCAGTATATATATATATATAACAGTATTAAATTGTAATATTATAATATTTCTTAAATATGAAATTTATAGTTCAGTTAGGTTTTATCTAGTTTCACTATATAATACTATTAACTATATACTTTATACTTTATTAATCAAATATTAGATTTATAATAATATATATATTGTATACAATATACTATATATAATATAGTATATAGTATTATAAATAATATCTACAAATTATTCGTTATTACTTGATAATTATAATAATATATACAACGTTATACACAATTAATAATACATAGACTGAGTCTATGAATCATTGACTCTATGATAGACTATGAATCATAGAGTCTATAATATACTATATTATTTAATAATAGAGTTTATTATAGAATAAATAATGTAATAATAGAGTATATCAATGATATGATATACTATATCATATACTTTATATGATATACTCAGTATAATACTCAGTATTATACTGTATATTCAATAATATATAATACTATATTATATATTATATAGTATATAGAGTATATACAACAGCATATTCAATAATATGATATTATTATAGTTATATGTGAATTTTATTATAATTTCACATATTAAAATATGATATTTTATATATTTAATTATTAAATAATTTAATATTACAAATACTGTATTATACAGTGTATACACTATCATAAGGCTAATGTTATCAATATTATAAATATTCTGTGGTAAATGTTATAGAAATTATATTGATTAATAAAATATATATTTAAATTAAATAATTAATATTAATAATAACAAATATTACATTATTAATAGATTATTAATTATGTATTAAATATTTAGTAATATATTTATTAAATATCTTAATAAAATGTAATAATCATACATTCGATATAATATTGATCAAAATATAATACATAATTATATATATATGTGTATACTATTAGTAAGAGTATATTTATTTATTTTCTTTATAAAACATATATTTAATATATATTTTTTAAATAAAATAATATATTCAATATATTATTTTATTTCAAAAATATATATTAAATAAGTGTTTTCGAATGCAATTAGTTAATATACATATATAGTGATATATTAATAAAGTACTCAAATACTAACGTATTATATGATCCATTAATATAATATCATTATATGTTACAATATACTAAAAAATACACTCTTGCATATTTATAAAATATGAAATCAAACAAGTACAAATTAAGTTTGGAGATATCAAAATATATCTATAATAACAACAGAGCTTCCGTAATGATTAATCCTTAGGGGTCACATGATTAGATCATAAGTGAATATTGGAGTTTTTTTTTAAAGCAACGACATTTCTTATAATTTCTAAAAATTATATTATTTTTATTATTTAATATGTCTTAAACATACTACATGATTAAGAAATATTATATTAAAAATATATTTTAGAAGTTAGTATTGTATATTGATGCTAAACATATACAACATTTTTAGTATAAATATTAATTTCAATCCGTATATCTATTAAATATAATACTGATATTATTTCCTATAATATAAAGTTTAAAAGTTTTTGAAAAAGTTTTAATTTTACTTATATTAATTTTTCTAATTAAATATTTGTATTATATATTATTCTAACTATAAAATATAATTATTATATATTTTGTTAATAGTGCAGTAATTATTTTAATTTGAATATTTATAATAAAAACAAAATTGATAAATTATAAATAAATTATTAAATATATTTAGTATTATACTAAGTATAATACTATACATATATTATATATATAATGTATAGGGTTGTACGGTCGAAATAATAAATTATAATAGGTTCATATAAACTGATATATAAATTTATAAATATACAACTACATTTACATATAAATATATATATATATATATATATATATATGAATATATAAATATAAATATATATATGAAATTCATAATGAATATATAAATAAAAATATAAATATATGTATTTAATTTGTTATATATAATAATATATAGTATTCACTGTATACGTATATATATATATATATATATATATATATATATATATATATATATATATATATATATATATATATATAAAAAACAATAACTTTCAGTATGAATACATTCAGATTATTATATATATTAGATAATGTATTAATTAATACTCAAGAATAATTTTAAATTGGATAAATTAACTATATCACTCTTAGTTCAATTCAGTGTACCAGTATATAGCCTTATTTCGACTAATATATAAACAATACTATGCATAGTTAATTATAGAAGGCGCTAATGGTATTGGAATATATAGTAAACGACTACCGTTTAATATAGAGTATAAATATCTGCATGTGTATATAACTGACATGTTTATATTGTATAATGAATGAATTTATATACAAATTATAATCAAGTAAGGATTGATCTTTTAGTAATACAATAATTTTAAATTTTATATCGACTAGAACCTCCTATAGTTAAATTATATGAATCATTTCCTTTAATTGGTTGTAATCTACAATTATTTGAACTAGACAGGAGTTACTTTTAAAATTATATAGATATATCAAAGCTATTTGGGAGTAAAGATATGTTACTTGAGCTAAAATGAGTAATTCGATACACCACTTACTTTAATTGAGAATTTTTTATCGGAACTAACAAATGCATTAGATGTTGTATTTCGTGTGTAATTATAAAATTGAAATTATAGATATAAGTTATATTGTTCACGTTATCAAAAGTAAGTTTTCATACACTAAGCCAATGTAATATTACATTCTTAAAGTTACTTAATTTTACTTTTGAAATAGATAACTGGCTATTTCACTGATATCGATTTAGATAGTCATTTAAAAACACCGTTTTAAATATTGTTCACGTTGTTAATTATACTACATCATTTTATTATCATTACAATTATTTTATTAATCAATGAAACTCAAAAAAAATATGTTTATATATTATATGATTAATCTTTTTTTATTTAATAATATTAAACTTCAAATTATATTTTAAATTAAAAAATGATGGAATAATGATGGTTCTCGAAATTATCATTTAAAATCTCAACTAGAGTTGAAGTTACTAGATGATTTTAATATTATGCTATCATTTTGATTTTTTATATATTTATAATTAATTAAATAAAATTTATCGAAGATAATACATTTTTTAATTTTACTCAGAGTTACTCGAATCTATTTATACGTTATTTCTAATAAAAACGAATTAATTGTCACTCTTATTAAATTTTAAATAAATATGGTTGTGTAATAAATATGTTAAATTTTTATTTTTATTATAAAATTAAGAAAAATCTAAAAAACTATAAAATTTATAATTCATATTTCGTGATTAATTGTTTTCGTATTACAATTTTCTTACTTATTGTCAATATAATTATTGTTTCAAATTACGTATATTAATAAATAATTTAAATATAATATTTATTATAAAATTCTAAAAAATCCATTATCTTGTTTAAAAATTTCTTTTTATTCCATGTCTACTTTACAACAGTGGTTCCCAAACTTTTTTCATCATGAGCCTTTTTTTGATAATTATTAATTTAAAAATATACCATGACCCAATGACAAATTTTATTTTTGTAATATTAAATTTTAGCCGTAAATGAATAATATAAAATATAATATATATATATATATAAATAAATAAATATTTTTGAAATTGGCTCATGACCAAACAAAAAAACCCAATGACCCATATTTGGGACATGACCCATAGATTGAGAACCACTGCTCTAGAACATAGTGATATCGCATTACATATATAGGAACATTTCATATATATGTATATAATTTACTAAATCTTAAATTAACTTTCATATTTCAAAATGAATTACCTTAGAAGCTTTATTCCCACAACATCATTTCATAATTACCCAAATAGCATAATATGGTCTATACTTTCTTTAAAACTATATAAGCCAAGCTTATAAGAAATATATGTCGGGTTGCAGTTCTATTCATTTTAAATTGTCAATCTTTTACATTACAAAATAAACAATGTTAGTGTAAAGGATAGGCGATGCCACCTCAAACACTAATTATTAATTTTTAGAACCGCTGCCTTAAATACAATTTATATTAATTAACAACATATAAGTATTAGATCATTATTTTGTTATAATTAAGTACAATTTTCTACTCTATACATTTTTTTTAATATTTTTAGTTATTTTGTTTATTTTATAGTATACTTAGTATTAACTCTTTTATTTTCTATTCTTTATAGAGAGATGTTGAATGATAATTCTACTTATATATAATTATCTTATTTTATAATGTTATATATATTTAGTAAGATTTTTTTTTAGTAATGAGCACTCATTAGCATTCTGAGTCTCATTACTTATAATATATCTTACAATTTGTAATACAATGTATACGTTAGCTGTGATATCAATACAGATGCTTATTTATTAAGTCATTATTTAATGTTAGTTGATATGCAGGCTACAGTATAATATAATTTTAATGTAATCATTGTTGATAGATATGTTCTATTAATAGACAATACATCATTAAAATCTGCTTAACTTGTATAATTTAGTGTATTTTTTACAATAGAAACATTATTATATAATAAATATAATATACTGCACTTAAGTGGAAAATTTGAATTCATTGTTACGTTCGCATATATTTATAAAAAACAGGAAATTATAATTATTTATTTAAGATAATATATTTTTGTAATTTCACTTATGTTCTCAAGGTTATAACTCTTTTTCGTTTATATAAAAAGTATATAAAAAATACGGTAATTTACGTCCGTAGTAAATAACAAGAAACCCAACCCACCCTAGATGTCGCAGCCTTCGCCATCGTCGTCTGTAAATTCTCCAGTGAACTATGACCCCGTCACAACGACCTCTACGAATCAGACTATGCTGCCACCGTGTAGGATATGCTCAGAGAAGGCATCTGGCTTTCATTACGGAGTGAATACCTGCGAAGCTTGCAAGGTAGTATTGGTGGTAGTGGTAGTGGTAGTGGTAGTAGTGGTAGCAGCAGTAGTAGTAGTAGTAGTAGTAGTAGTAGCAGCAGTAGCAGTAGTAGCAGCAGCAGTAGTAGTAGTAGTAGTAGTAGTAGTAGTAGTAGTAGTAGTAGTAGTAGTAGTAATAGTAGTAGTAGTAGTAGTAGTAGTAGTCAGGTAGTAGTAGTAGTAGCAGTAGTAGTAGTAGTAGTAGTAGTAGTAGTAGTAGTAGTAGTAGTAGTAGTAGTAGTAGTAGTAGTAGTAGTAGTAGTAGTAGTAGTAGTAGTAGTAGTAGTAGTAGTAGTAGTAGTAGTAGTAGTAGTAGTAGTAGTAGTAGTAGTAGTAGTAGTAGTAGTAGTAGTAGTAGTAGTAGTAGTAGTAGTAGTAGTAGTAGTAGTAGTAGTAGTAGTAGTAGTAGTAGTAGTAGTAGTAGTAGTAGTAGTAGTAGTAGTAGTAGTAGTAGTAGTAGTAGTAGTAGTAGTAGTAGTAGTAGTAGTAGTAGTAGTAGTAGTAGTAGTAGTAGTAGTAGTAGTAGTAGTAGTAGTAGTAGTAGTAGTAGTAGTAGTAGTAGTAGTAGTAGTAGTAGTAGTAGTAGTAGTAGTAGTAGTACCACCTGATAACAGCCTCCCTATTACCTAACCGATCACATCTATTACACCATCGTCACCATACAGGGATTCTTTAGAAGATGTCTACAGAAGAGCATGTCTACGGAGTGCACAAACGAAGGCAAGTGTAACGCAAACGCCGGTAAGAGAAACGTCTGCGCTTCCTGTCGATACAAGACCTGCGTCTCGGTCGGAATGTCCAAGAGCGGTTAGTCATCCGGCTGTCAATCATCTCGGGTCAGAGGTTCAAATTCTATGTATACAATACGCTTTTTTAAGCTATTATCGCTATAGTTTATGTGACAGTCACTGGTTTATATAATCAAATACTAATGTTGATATATACGCTAACTATTTGTAGTATTGTGAATCATATTTAAATATAATATATTTATAAAAGAATTCTAATTTATTACGCAGTGTTCTCCTATTCTCTACTATATATTATTTTTTAAGTATTACATCATCATATAGATCTAGATATAGTTCTAGATACAAACCTATAAACCTACAAACACATTTAGTTCATATCCAAAATCTAGTTCATATCTTGTATTACTTTTTATTACAAAGATTATGATATTTTATCTAGCATAATAAATTAAATAAATATTCTTAATTAACACTATTTATTTTTTAAATATATTATTAATTTGATATTGAAATTAATTATTATTATTTTATAATACATTGTTAATAATGTATACATTCGTGAATTTCAGACACCACCTATATAGTATAATATATATTATAATCTAGTTATTCATCATGTATAGATATATATATATATATATATATATAAATTCAGTTCATACATATTCAATCAAACATACTAAAGTTAAATATCAAAACTAGCACAATACACAACAAAATACCACACCAAAACTACCTGGCATTGTTTCTAAACATATTATCACTAACAATGTTTATTTTTAAATTTAGAAATAATATTAATATTATTGTTTATTTTTGTAAAATTCTATCTATTTAGGATACAAATGTAATGGTATATAATGGTATATAATAATATAATGTTATCAAGATTTCATTTTTAATTTAAGGGGACGCGATACCATTGATTTTTTCGAGAAAAAAATTTAATTTCAAATTTTTTATTAATGTAAAATTTTAATACTTCACATATTATCTTTTATGTGGTGTTTAAATTATGTTCATTACATTATTCATTTTGTTCATATTATATTATTTGTACCTGTATATTCATATTGTTTATATTCATATATTATATTTGAAACTTGATTTACTCAGAATAATTATTTGTGACCAATCATGCTGACATAACTGTTATTAACTTTTGTACAATTGAATATTTTTTCTTAATTTTGTCAATATAACTAGATAAAACCTGTAAGATTAAAGTGATTTGTCAAAATTAAAAAATATTTATTTAAAAAATTTTAATTAGCAATTTAGTTGGAAAATTAACATTTTTTATCAGATATTTCAATTATTTTTTTTAGAAACGTATAACATAAAGATGTGTAAACATCTATAAATTTCAACATATAATATAAAAAAATGGAATATTATTAATATATTAAAAAAAAAATAAAAAAAAAAATTGAATATTTTTTGAGTTAATAGATTTCTAAAAATAGCATTTTTTCGTATCTTTTACATGTACACCAAACGATGGTATCGCGTCCCCTTAATATATTTTAAATGTATAATTTTCCCAGAATTTGATATAAGTTCATTCTATATATCAAGTTAATTAATGTTAGTTTCAATTCCCTCCTTTTTGCTAATTCGGACATCTTTATTTTGTTATATAACCATTGTCGGCAATATCACCACACTTTAGTAACGTTTCTACGTGAACTATTCAAATGTAGTGTGGCAAAGGTATTCAATAACAAGTATGGGTGCCATACTGTATTATGAAAATGTATCAACGATATCTTAGTAAATATTGCTGGATAGTTTTCGTGTGGTATGAGCTTTATAGCCACAAATACATAAATACACACTCATTTACACACACACACACACACAAACACACACACACATGCACATACACACATATATACATACAAGCACACATAATGATAACAATATTCATTTATTAAATCATGTATACAAATAGCCGATACAATAATGTACCCTTCAATAAGTCATTGACTTGTACATGATATAAATAACTGTGAGGGGCCCAGGACAATACAAAACAAATGTGTAACATTATTTTTCTGGTATTTTTATTTATTGTTTATTAATTTATTGATAAACACAAAAGAAAACACAAGAACTGCCTGGAATTGAACTCTGGATATCTCGTTTACTAACTTTAACTGTCCCACTGAATCATAAACCCCAGGCTAAATATATATTCTCACACACACACACACATAGATTAAAACACATATGCACACAAACTAACACATATACATACGTACAAACACGTATACATACACGCGCACATATACACAGCTATTAAAACTGGTCGCTACACGCACGAAAAGAAGACGTCGAACATTCGCGAAGTGAAACGCCTCGAGGCCAAAGAGAAAGCTCGCAATCCAGTCGCAGGCTCGCCTACCTCTATTCTGTCCGCTCAACTCGCCAACTCTTCGGTCGTGTTAACCCC
The DNA here is from genome assembly GCA_964019155.1 of Osedax fenrisi. Lineage (NCBI taxonomy): Eukaryota > Metazoa > Annelida > Polychaeta > Sabellida > Siboglinidae > Osedax > Osedax fenrisi. Next base: position 5,578,091 of record OZ025242.1, read on the forward strand.
CGAACCGATGGACGTTTGCAACGATACTAAGGTCATTAGACCATCCCTCATCTCATTGTGCTATAGTCATTCACGATGCTAATCCGGATACCCGGCTTATAACGTGATTCAGACTTAACTTAATGTGTAAATTACGCTGTAATATAGTTATAGTATAATGATATTAGGTGTATCTATAAAGTGTATATATTAAGTGTATCTATTAAGTATATCTATTAAGTTTATATATATGTATATCAAATACACATCATTTATCTTAAAACTTAAACTAAGTGACATGCTATAATGAAACTATCCTTCTCTTCCCTCCCCCCTCCCCTCTCCCTTCCCCCTCCTCTCCCGTCCCTCTCCTATTATAGTGTTGTATAATAATCACATGTTACAGATAACACCCTGTTACAAGACCCTCCCCTCCCTTCCCCTACATCTACCCTCCCTTCCCCTACATCTACCCTCCCTTCCCCTACATCTACCCTCCCTTCCCCTACATCTACCCTCCCCTCTCCTCCCCTCCTCCATAGTATAGTGTCGTATAGTAAATACACACCTATTACAGACACAATCCGCTCCCCTGAGCAAGACCAATGAACCCGTACCGCGCAATGAACACTACGAAACCATCATTGAACACATACTGACTGCCTATAGGGAGCAGACCATGCACACTATGGACTTCTTCTCTAGTCTGAAGGAGAAGGAACAAGAATATCTGGTTAATAACGCAGTGTGTATGCATATACATATATATATATATATATATAACTATTATATATATATATATATGTATGTATATATAATTCAGAAGATGTAGCTCGTAAACTTTCTACTATGTAGAAAAGAGAACAGTCTAGCAACTTCTATCTTGATAATAACTCAGCAATAGAAATAACTACTGGTACAACTGTTTATAATTATAACAATACATTCAATATTATGACGATATTAAATAATATAAATAGATTGTAAAATTAAATTTAAAAACTAAGTAATAAATAATAAATAATAACCGCGTAAATCTAAGTTGAGGCTACTTAATTTTTAGTTGATTCAGATGTATCCTCTATCTAAAAAAGTATATTTAAAATATAATCTAGGAAAATTAGAACATTAATAATAATAGATTCATAAATTTATTAATAAAAAGCGTAGATTATTAATAGATTACTTTAAATTTATTAATACTAAATATTAAAATATAATATAAAAATAATAATAACTTTAATTTAATATACTCGGATCTCGATTAATGACATCACGTTTAAAAATAAATCAATAGAAATAATTTGTTATTGTTGTAATATAAATAAAATAAATGAGCATAGAATTATATTAAAAAGTTGGAGATTCATACCATAAAATACATGCAAATATCGGGGCCTCATTTTGTATTAAGGTAAAATATTACAAATTTGATAATAGGTAATTTATATGGAATAATCTGGAAAATAATCGCATATATAATTGCAAAAGTTTTTCACTTTTTCGTATATACCTATTTTTTATACTTTAATACACATAAAATAAAAATAATACTTTATGGAAGCTTATATATCTCAGGCCTTTTTTTTCATTTTTATACTATATCTAAAACACAACATCTTTTGTTCCCTTTGATGTATATTTATAACATTTTCCTAGTAAATACCTATTATATAGATAATACAATGTTATACTTAACAGTTTTTAAAATTTTCTTTGTCTATATATATTTGTAAATATTATTGTAGATTTTAATAATATTTGATCACAATTATAATAATCCTAATTCTACCTCATAATTGTCCATGTTATTCAATCAGTAATATGTGATCTAGTTTATCAAAAGAGTTACATATATCATCAATTGAAACAATAACAATATAGATACAATGGAGGATAATATCTTTCTAGATTATTATTTTCTATAAGATAATTTAAAGCATCATAAATTTGCTAAATTTACTTTATTAACAAATCATCAATTACTACCAAATTTGAATTACTGAACCATTTACGGTGTATTTATTAATTCATTCATTCTATTTTTAAATATGATAATTGTGATAACATTAGTAATTAGTAATTATTACGAGTTATTTTTGTAGTTTTAAAAAAATGAAATTGTCAACCGTGTCACTATCGTTTGCACTTATCTAGCCCAAAGTCCTAATTCGTTATCTATTTCGCAGATCAATATTACTGGTGTCTTTTATATAAATCATTGACATAGCATAATATATAACTAAACTTATATATATATATCATGGAGTACCGACCCCAGAATGTAATGAATGACAAATGTATGATCACATTAGATTAATTGCAGATTTTGTTTTCCTTGCTATCACCAAAGGGATTTGTTATTACTATAAATTGTTGTGTTAATAAAACCATTAACATATTCTAAATAGTTCACTTAATAAAATACACACTACTGAACAATATTAATATTAGAATAGTATAACAAAAGACATTTGTAGAGCAACAACAGAGCTATTGTGAATTACCAGTATCAGTATCTCAATAATACTACTGCTGTTTGTAGTACAATAGAACCTCTCTGATTCATTACCAGCTGTGTATATCAACCTATCTATCTGAGTGTTTGTGTGTTTGTTATTTATTGTTGTTTTTGAGTGTCACAATTACATTAATAAGTAATGTTATCCTAATTAATGGTATATCTAGTAGAATTCATATATAATTTCTATATAAATTTATGTCATCTTATAATACACAGGTATGTTATATGTTACCAGGTTTGGCAGAAGTAGGGGTTTTTAGGTTATTGGGTTTTTGGGTTTAATCCTTTTGATAATTTTAGAGATTTTTGGGGGTTTTTCATTTTTGTTTTCATTATTATTTCTGGGTTTTAGTATATAATTAATTATTATTATTTAATTATCACATTTCAATTAATTTACAAGTAAGTTAATAATGATATATATATATATATATATATATATATATATATATATATATATATATATATATATATTTATACTGAGGAGTCTATTTATATCTGCTATTATTATATGTGATTTAATAAATACATATTATTATTAAGTGTATAAATATAATTATATTTTAAATATATATTAATTATTTATATTTATTTATAATAATATAAATTATTTATTAGAATACTTGCCATTTTACAATTTACAATGTCATTAACCTTTATAATATTATATTAATATATATTACAACACTATTATATTATATAATTTATATAATATATATATTTTTCTTTTATATTTTTTCTTGTTTTTTATTTTTAAATTTAAGATAAAGAAAAACGCCAAAAACCCTAGAAAAATACACCAATAACCCAAAAATCTCACATACATTTCTTAGATTTTTGGGGTTTTTGCCAACCCTGTATGTTACATATAATATGTAGTATAACTGTATCTAGCCTTCATGTCTCCCCTTCATTAAGTACATATAGGTAACCCATATTGTAATGGGTATTTCTACCTCATCCATTGGTTTTAGATAGATCATAGCCGTATTACTTGGATATATCATATTAAAAATATTTAACTAATTTATATTAGTATTTGATCATAAGATACTAATGCAACATTTCGTAAATATTTTAAATAAATGGTAAATATTAAATGAAATACATACTTATATTAGGTATACTTCTATTCCTATAAATAGGCAGCACATTATAATAGTAATAAAATATAACTAGACGTTCACATTCAAATCACATATGCACATAAATATATATATATATATATATGTGTATATTGTTTTGAATTGGTGCCATATTCATAAGTCAATAACTTATGTAAAGTTGTATTGTGATTATCAGCCACCAGTAACATACCTCAAGGTAACCTAATTCTGTACTAATCATTCATACCCGCACACCTATACACGCATATACACCTACACACACCTACACACACCCACACACACACATTACACTAATGGTATCTACTCTTTTTCTTGTATTGGTAACACCAATGTACACTTGTTCATGCCATCTTGTCATTAGAAATCATATATATATATATATATATATACTGTTTTTATGTTGACAATTGAATTATTATCTATCCATATCTCACTATAATTATTGTATACAATAGTATAGGTGATATTTATAACTGCTAAATTGCTTAATTTAACTGCTAAACATCTATAACCGCATATATGTATAACATATACTTCACGATTGTATTAATAAATAGATATAAATTTTCTGCGTCCTATTGTTATCAACTATTTGTTTACAACTCTTAACGTTATCATTGTATAATACGTAATGTATATCAGTGTGTAACATAAGTAAACTACAGTGTGGAGTGCAGTGTGTGCAGCCCCCCGCCTCGTGTATTGTATAAACATTACAAAAAGACACTCGAAGCGTGTAATACACATATTACTATATTGTTATTTTTAGATTTCATTATCAATATAACAATATATATATATATATAATTATTATTTATATAAGACGATTTTTATTTTTTTAAATTTGTTTACATTAAATTTTCTATATTTATTGTCCGCCTATTCATTATAATATGCATTTACTTGTATAGGATAGACAAGTATTCACCGATTTGAGCATAGGAGATGGTAAATAAACATTCACCATCTTTTCGTGATCAAGCTTACAATTTTGTTGATATTTTATAAATATTGCTTTTACAATGATATATATATCGAATATTAATAACAATTAGATTGACTAATATTAATTATTTGTTAATAGTATTAAAACAATAATAATATAACTAAATATGTATCACATTTATGGTATTAAAATATTATTGAAGTAATTTTAATATTATTTTTTAAATATAAAATAATATTCAGAAATTATAATCCATAAAAAGAACAGAAATTATAAATAATAACACTATTTTAATTAATCCATTAATTATATTGATATATGTTAATTTATAATATATTAATGAATATAATAATTAACAATACAAATATATATTAAGCGAACGTAATGAATATAAGCCACCTACGTCTATATAAATATTAGCACTTATAGTGAGATGAGTGCTGGCACACACGATGCGTATATTTGAACTAGAGATGTATAGATAATTATATATATATATATATATATATATATATATATATATAAATAACAATGCACTGATATGTATACATTACACTAGTTCTATAAATAGAATTAATATATTGACGAATATGAATAGTTTTTTTTTAATTATTACATTAATATATCAATATCGAAAACAACTCGTGATTATTATGTAATCATATTATAACGTATTTATTTAGCCACTCCCTTATACTGTATTTGATTCCGATGAACATTTATTGTGGTACAATATTGGTACACTAGCATGCTCGGCGAGCATTGCTCATTTTAGTACTTTCCATTACCTCACTCACATGTCCCGGTGTCGTATTGAGATGATACCAACTATTGATATGATACCAAATGAACTTTGACATCTCTATTATCGCCCATAGATTTTTAAATTCACATTTACAGTGTTATAATAGCATATTATAATATTGGATATTAAATGATTTGCATTGTATATAAACATTACCATGTTGGTAATGAAAAATGTATTTTAAACGATATACTCAAATTATTTCCTTTGGGGTTTATTTTAGGGTTTATTTATTTTCAAATTAAATTAAACATTTTTGAAATAATTAATTTATTATGAATATATTGAAATAAACGAATTTTAATGTATTAACATTATAAGTATTTATATTAATTCAATAGAGTAAGTTATATTACATGCGAATTCGCATTAACACAATAAATTAGTTCAATTCTGAATTCATAGTATATTAATAACTTTGAAACAATTTTTAAATGAGTTTAGTTAATTTTATATAATTCTGAATGTACGAAACCTATAATTCTACTTGTTTATTAAGTTTATGAATTCAGAATTGAACTAATTTATTGTATTCGCATGTAATATTATTCACTTTATTTAATTAATATAAATATGTATAATGTTAATACATTAACATTCGTTTATTTCAATATATTCATAATAAATTAATTATTTCAAACACATTTTTAATTTAATTTGAAAATAAATAAACCCATAAATAAACCCCAAATGAAATAAATACTATCACAAAAAATAATTCGATTATATCGTTTAAATACATTTTTCATTACCAACATGGTAATATTTATATACAATGCTAATTATTTAATATCCAATATTATAATATGCTATTATAACACTGTAAATGTGAATTTAAAGATATATGGCCGATAATAGAGAGATCATAGTTCATTTGGTATCATATCAATAGTTGGTATCATCTCAATACGAAACCAGCACAAGATTTCCATTACAATTTCTATTATCAAGAAACAATTATATTAAATTATTTGTATACAATTGATACAATGTATATATTATATAATAAAATTTGACGATAGTTTAATTTCTAACTATCTAGATAATAAACTATACTAACACAATGATATTGTTTGAAACAATTTAAATGAACATATATACTAATAATTGTTTTAATATAATTATTTAATGTATATGCATATTTAGATTAAATATAATATATTATAACAATATAGAATAAGAATATATTTTTGATTTAGATGGAATTATAACTTATTAAAATTTGTTGGATCTAAAGAGAACCGATTTTTTATGAAATTAAAAAAATATATAATATACTAGTTTATTTAGTAATAAATTGAGTGTCTTCGATTAATGATTATTTAGCTAATTATCGTGACATTTTAAAATATGATTCAGATTTTATAATTTGAAATAGTTGATGACGTGTTATATTTTACTAAAAAATAAGTCAATTAGAAATATGTGCTAAAAAAATAAATAATAAATTAGTATAAAAAAAGTATCCTGATGAATGTACTTCAAATGTTAAATAGTGTATGAATGGCTGCTAGTATTATGTCATTTCTTAACTTCAGTTATAAATTCTTTTAGATTTGAACTGCTCTCTTCGATTTTACATATTTGGTATAATCACTCTTTAATGAGCTATATATATATATATATATAGGTGTAGTGTAACTATATATATGGGTGTAGTATAGATTTATAAAAGTATGTAAACATACTATATATTATGATATATATAATATATAATATACATTATATAATATAATAATTATATACATAGGAATATATATAATACCTTATCAACTCACATTAATAATCACATATATGTATAATAATATAAAATCAATAAGTATATATAATAATGGAATTTAGCATTCAAATAAAATTCATAATAATTTAATTTTAAATTAAATTAGTTGTATAAGTATTGATTTATATATATTACATTGTTTTAAAATAGATTATATATAAATGTAAACATCTTTATTTAATCCATACCTGATTTATTTGTCAGTGAAATATCCAAATTAATCTTATTGTATATTATATTGATTTTATTCTTTATTAAGGATTGGTGCGCCGTCTAAAATTGAGAGGAAAAAAATGTTGGTTCACATTTTTTTATAATATAGAAATACCAAATATTATCTTTAAAATGATATATAAATAATTTGTTTACATAAAATATAACTATAAAAATGAGCACTTTTAAAAGTATATCATTTATATAAATTATAATAATAATTTAAAAAAAAATTAATAAGATGTAATAATTGTCATAATTTAATGAATATAAGATCATTTTTAGAATTTTAAAATCTGAAATAAAGAATATTATATATACATTTAAATAACCAATATTCATAGGCTATTTGTTTA
>OZ025242.1:5590820-5618320 GCA_964019155.1 Osedax fenrisi
CCATGAAGTGTTGTCATAGAATTTACGACCGACATTATCATCGTCACCGGAGAGAATGCCAATTTTTGAGGGCATACCAAGTTATCTACGTAAAACTGTTAACCTTGCCCCTTACGGATAAACTATACAATGAAGTGATCGTAGTATTTCATTGGCGCGCGGTAACACTCATTAGTGGCTATAACTCCTCGTCTGCCCTACGTCGTCCGTACGTCTACCCCACTCATCACGTCCTCAGTTTCGCGCAAGGAGATGTGGACGATACTCTACCACAAGGCGTTCAACATCGAGATGGACATGGTGACGCTGTTCTGGGGCGACTGCATCGATCGCGAAACTCTCGGCTCCCTGCACGGTACCGAGTACATCGACTCGGTGTTCAAGGTTATCACCGGGCGGCGGCATCGTAATAGCGGAGTGATTCTAAAACCCGCTCCTACGTTTATATATTACTTACTTTGCTTTAGTGGAGTTCTTACTCGATCAAAGTAAAGAAAAGTAAAACCTCAACCCTATATATTCGTAGTGGTACAATGTTTTATATTTATATATTCACACGGTATTGATATACTTTATTTAACCTCAAAAACATATTTTAATTATCTAGAACTTCTAGAACTATTCTACATTCATTATAGTATGTGTTTTTGTACAGATTTTATGAAATTTACTACCTCGAAATCACTGAAATTTAATGATATATTATTCTCACCTTTGAATCACATATCTATGATAATTTACGTTAACCTTATTAAATCACGATTCAGTATTTATTTCGGTGTGCAGCAATGTTGTAAATAATCAGATATGATTGCGCCTATATGCAAAAATATTATATAATTTAAAATTAATTCAAGTCTCAAGACTCGATACATTTCGGTGAAATAAATGAATTATTTTGAATTATATAATACTTGTTCTACACTCGCTCGGTTAAATTGTCAACATTTACTATACCAGTGTACAGCATTAATTAGTGATGTACTTTTGAAAGATGCGTACTCGCTTAATATCACTAATGCATTCTTTTTTTCAAGGTCTCACGAAATCTACAAAAACTACAGCTATCTCAGCCGGAAACCGTTATTTTTGCGGCCCTAAGTCTCTTCTTTACAGGTTTTCCATCGATGTACCCACAAATGTACCTACCAATTGTATCCACAAATGTAACTATCAAATGTTCCTACCAAATATACTTACAACTGTATTTACAAATTTACCTAAAAATATATCTACAAATGTACCTATACTTCTGAAACTAAGGATCGGTATTTATGGATTATTCTACTATTATAATGAAGCTAATCACATATTTATAATGGCGCAGATTACAAAATGTCAAATAAATTTTAATTTCATATTTATTTAATAAAATAAGTAAAATAATGATATAATATTATAAACAAATAAGTATATGAACTTATGATATTATATTACAATATATATAAATGATAAAAAACTTAAGATATATAAACTTAAGACATATATGATATACTTTATTCATAAATCCTTAAATAATTTGTTATAATTTTTTAAGCTCATATAATTTATTCAAACGTAAAAGCAGAGTTCATATTTTTTAAATTTATATAAAAATATCCCAATATTAAATTATGTTAATCGGTTAAAATGACAAATGAATATAATTGATAATTGGAAAGATTGAACATTTTATTATATATTATTTTAGTGATTCTATTCATCTTAAATAGTTTATAATTTAACTAGAAGCTCATAAATTACCACACAAAATATAATAGATTACAATTAGAACATGTTGCAATTATCAAGGACAAAATACACACTAACTATTGCATGATTTATCTACGATAATGTCATTCTAATGTCACTCTAATGTCACTCTATTTCACTCTATTTCACATGTAAGTGGTGTTTTAGATAGTATATTGAGTTTTCAAAATTAAATCATATTTAACCCTTTAAGTCCCAACAATTTTAAATAATACAGCACCAAATTCCCAGATGTTATATATATATATATATATATATTTTTTTAAATAAATATATACATGTTTATTAAAAACGAAAATATGTATTCATATATTACAATTTTTCTTTTACAATTTAAATTTATTTTTATTAGTATATATATTAAATTATATTAATCTAAAGAAAAAAATATTGTTCATATAATATGAAAAAATAATATATAAACTAAATGTAAAATTAAACTAAAAATAATATATAAACTAATTTTAAATTTTTACATTATATTTAAAATATACATTGGGATTATATTAAATTATTAAATTAAACTATTATATTAATTTATAATATATTTACATATTTATTATATAATAATTATCTATTTTTAAAATTAGCATTATATTGTATTATATGAAAATTCTCAATATCTTAAATATAAAGATAACTTTTTTTAAATTCTATAATAAATAAAACATATAATCACATACTTGTGCATTTTCATTTATATAAATTGAGTTATTCATAATACTAGTTTATATGTGCTAATATTGATATGATTCGCGATGCCTGGCCATATTTGAGAAGCCCGGGCTTTAGGGTTAATGAATAATATTTATATTAATTTGTTCTTAATAATATTGCAATTTTATAAGTAAATTAATATCCGCATTCCATAGCTCGTATCATAATCATCACTGCTACCATCGTTGGGTACCATCGTAAACAATGCTTATACCATACCATAGTGAATAGTATATATTAATTAAAATACTCGATTACAATGTAATTTTGAAACATTAAACTATTCGAACACCGTACCATCAACTTTATACACACACATACACACACATAACTATCCACTAGACAAATGCGAACTCCTAAACCCTGAAATGGTGGAGAGCTCTCAACAACTGCTGCTCGACACGTTCACCTACCAACTGGCAAGAGCCGCCTCTACCGCCGGGGACACGCCCTCTAAAGGTCACCGTAGGCGTAGCCTACTGGCGAGGGCGCTACTCATCCTACCCGACATGCGATCGCTGAACGATCAACTGCGACGAGCCGGCGACCACTTTCAGAACACGTGGAGCCACTGTTTCCACTACCCACCCCTGTTCCACGAGCTCATCTTCCTAGGGCAACAGGACTCGTCGTTGTTGTTGACCGATGCCGATGTGGATATGCATGTAGACTCCCCTTCGACATAGTACCCCCGTTGTTATAGTACCCACCCCCCCGCTCACATTGTTATATATAACTAATCTTCTTGGATAGCAGCCTTTGTCGTTGTTGTTGATCGACAACGACGGAAACCCGTAATTATCACCCCTCCCCAATTATCACCCCACCCCCTATTATCAACCCTTCCCCAATTATCACCCCCACCCTTATTATCAACCCCTCCCCAATTATCAACCCTTCCCCAATTACCACCCCCTCCCCAATTATCACCCCCACCCCATTTATCACCCCCGCCCCAATTATCACCCCCACCCCTCTCCACGTAATCACCGTGGTTCTTATTGATTCGCTGCATTCCCAACGTTTACTTACAATTGATATTTACCGTTACATGTATTATTCTCCTCACAATCATAACCCAACCCCCCTCCCCCCCCTCCGCCTTACTGTCTATAGTATTACATATGTTAGTATACTTATACCCTCCACCCCTATATCAAAACTCCGGTGACAAATTTTGTATCTCTAAAAAAGTAATTTTTGTATCGCTTGGTTAACTCCAACAAATAATGCTCAATAAAACAATGTTAATAGGAATATATAATATTATTATAGATTATTATAGAAATTTGAATATGTATAAAGTTATTATGTTTTTTATTTAATGTTATATAATATAAAATCAGTTTATGTATTAATCTGAAATTTAATAATTATTCTCAGATTAATATTTTTATTGTTTCGATATTTTGTATTTTTAAACGAATACTTTATTTACTGTACATTTAAAACCGTATAAGAAGATGATAATAAGTGATATTAGTTTATATATTATCTCTCTATATATATATGCACGTGTATTTTTATAATATATATGAATTGTTTATAATTTGAAATTTTATAGATACATTTAACGAAAGAAAAGGTAATATCTGCGATATAGAAAATAGGAAAATATATTTCGAATTCTATTAATAAATAATAAATATATATTTTCTTATCTCATTTTATATATATATATATACATAGATGTTATACACATATGTTTTTAATCTATTTCAATATATAGAATAATGCTTGATGTATTATTTCTGGATAAATAATATACACTGTATAGTATACAAGTTGCATATAAATATATATTACAAAATGTACTCAAATTCATATATTAAGAAATTATAGTTTAGCTAATTGTTATACATGTGTTTGCAGATTATGATTTGTATTAGTAATACATATTTGGATTATAGTATATATTTTTAATTATAATTAATGAGTAATGGTTGGATATCAATATTATAAATAATAACATAATAGCATAGACGTCTGCTCTCGCTGTCTGCAATAGTAACTTTCTGTACCGACCAAGTGAACGAATGTCCTATCGTTTGAGTGCGTAGTAACCAATTCTAAAATGTAGTCGAGGAAGTCATGGCAACTGATTTAGAATGTCGTCGCATTACGCTTTTCCATGTAGTCTATGTAGTATATGTATATTGATGTATGATATTTACTAGTGTATCCTGAATAGTTCTTTCGATTAATCAATAGACAATGCTGTTACGAGGAAGCTGCGATAAACTCCTAATTCAGTGATGAATAACTCAGAAGAATTCTGATTGTTTACTGGTACCGCACGCTAGATCTTTTATATAATGATTCCAATAATAATATCATTGATATTGTTACTGGATATTACATCGCAGAGAACGTTACGCCATATTATTTCAAAAATTTCTTACAATCCATAAAGTTACGATAAATTCTAACGTTATGTTGAAGATCTGTCCGAGTTGGCTTATTAGCGTCCGAAAACCCACTCGTTTATCTTCTAACATATGTCGGCTAATGTATTTAGACGTTTAGAATAATTCAAATTGTGTGTAATATTTATTAGAAGAATTTTGTTTGTTTTCTGTTCATTTTCTAGTTTATAATATCGATATGCCTCCTAAAGGCTTCAAAATAGTAATATAGCATATTTTCTGTTGAGGTCTCCCATAAAATATGTAATAGAATCTCGCTTTCGTGACTTATGAAACCTATTGTTTTGTAGTTGTTGTTGTTTTATTATTTCAAGTGTTGTATTGTGTTGTATTGTATATACTGTGTACATGTATCCAAACGTATGTTTCGCATGTAAATAAGTATTTCAATATTAAACATTTTCTGCACTACCATTATTAATGAGTTGTATGGGTATACACTAGGCCAGAGTAGCCTAGCCTAAGCTTAGCTCCCCTTTAATGTGATGAAGTGCATTGTCTATCTTTCTGTGTAAGCAGTACCATATGTTGATGGCGATTAATACCTGATCCGTGGTAAGTGTATGCATTTAGTGTAGACATCTGTGGTTTTAGTATATAATCGGTGTTAATGTTTGGGGGGGGGTCAGTATTCAGTGTGCACCATATTGTACGTATTATTGAACATTATTGATAACGTGGCGTGATAGCTAGTTTTCATTTATTCTTGCGAGTAAATTATATTATTATTATCAGATTTAGGCAATGCCAGGGTAATTATAGAAGCTGTATTTCTTAACTAGACAATTAATTGTAGACGTAATTACGCTTATATATCAGTGTTTTTTCTCTGGTATTGGTATTTCCGCAACCAAATTACTCCGTTACTCTCTGATACATATCATTTATATCTGAACGTAATTTCGCATTTCAATTATCTTATATTATCAAGAAGACTTTCTTTTAGCATTTTGCTATTTCATCTTCGATTTGTTCATATCATTATTCTATTTAGTTTGCATTATAGGCTAAATGTGTATAGGCTAATGTGTATGATAATTGGGTCTGTATCGAATATGGCCCCCGTTTGTTTTGATTACGATATATGAGATTAAATACAAAATACTCATTTCGATATTTGACACACTAGTGTACATGATACATTTATATAGAAAATGCACATGTAATATATATTTAAAGATATATATATATATATATAAATTAATCGTTATTATAATTTTAAAGTATAGAACGATACATTTAAATATTTTAAATTTGACCTCGTCAATCGTAATCAAAACAAACGGGGAGGGGCCATATTCAATATTCTCCCCTAATTGTATTCATAGTTATGCTTCGATACAGATGGTTATCATGTATATTTATCAGCATTTCTAGGGAAATTGGTGCATCATGTGTGATCATTTCACTATGATTTCCTTATCTACGATAACAAAGTAATACCTCTCCGATGTTTAAACATCTGCTAACTATGTGCCTTAAACATGTATTTTTCAATTACTTTTAATCCATTTTTCTTTTGTTATTTTTGTATCTTTTCTTAAATTAATAATTTATATTTTATATTATTTATTATTCTATACCTACCGTATATCGTATTCTTATTCTGTAGTTTTTTCTTAAGATCATTGCCGTCTGACTTCTAAAAATGCTGTGATGTCCTGAATAGATTGCAATTAATATATCTATCTAATTAGGTGAATTAGAATAGTTTACCACTACGCTGTTGTAATGAACGAACAGTCCGCGTTCCACGATTGTTGCATTGGCGAGCTGTAAGTTTTCTGTATAGTAAATTATAATCGTGTTGTTTGTGTAGCTATATTAACACTGATATGCCTGTAGGTCCGCTAACTATAATGATAGGTATGCATGTTATCTATTGTCTTATAAATGTGGAGAATATGATACTAAAAATGTTTTATGTTCAACTAAATATTAGTATTGTCATCAAATTATAATTCCAAAATTTAAGATTTATTTAATATTTATTGTAATTTAACTCCCAACAAATGAAATATAACTATGATCATGACAATTGTGTATCAGTATTTATATTATATCATCAGCAGGAAATTGGTTAAATGTGATTATACTTAATAAAATATCCTGTTTTAATACAATTTCATAAAGGAAAATGTCATCTGTTAATCATTGATATATTAAGAGTGTAATAATCAAATATTGAAGCACTAGTAATAGCGATACTAGTGGGGAGAGTGACATTAAATGATCCATATACAACATATATAATTAATAGGTGTATACATATATATATTCACTTTAATATTCATGTATCAATTTATAGTATTTAATGTATTCATTTAATAAATTCATTTATTACGAAGAAGTTTTTAGATATATGAAACATCGTTAGGTTGGGATGAAGATCTATTTAACTTACTAATAATTATTCGGATGAAGGGGAAATACGGACGGTAGGCAAAAATTAAATAACTATAAATAGCAATGTTCACTCGTGGCGCAAATTAATTATACGCTCTAGTGCACACGATAATAAAATTTGAATGAGAAACATGTAGGAAATAATATTTATGAAATAATTCCTTTCGACAAATATATGTATAACCCATTCGTATTAATATATTTATATGATATATATATATATATATACACATAAGAATACCGTATTCAATACCATCCTATTTACGGATTGATATTTTTGGGTTGTTTGATTTATTTGGTTTAGTTTATTCATTTGTTTATTGTAGCTGTATTATAACACACAGTTTGGGAGACGCACTACGTGCGTGAACTTTGCTATTTATAGTTATTTAATTTTTGCCTACAGTCCGTGCCATCCGGACGAAGTATATATTGATATATAATAATTACTATTAATTTAAATAGTGAAAATATACATTTCATAATTTTTATTTAAATTAAAATACCCCAAGGAATGGGGTATTTTATTTGCTATTTATAGTTATTTAATTTTTGCCTACAGTCCGTGCCATCCGGACGAAGTATATATTGATATATAATAATTACTATTAATTTAAATAGTGAAAATATACATTTCATAATTTTTATTTAAATTAAAATACCCCAAG
Organism: Osedax fenrisi; assembly: GCA_964019155.1. NCBI lineage: Eukaryota > Metazoa > Annelida > Polychaeta > Sabellida > Siboglinidae > Osedax > Osedax fenrisi. The sequence continues at coordinate 5,598,790 of OZ025242.1, forward strand.
GAATGGGGTATTTTCTTTGCTATTTATAGTTATTTAATTTTTTCCTACAGTCCGTGCCATCCGGACGAAGTATATATTGATATATAATAATTACTATTAATTTAAATAGTGAAAATATACATTTCATAATTTTTATTTAAATTAAAATACCCCAAGGAATGGGGTATTTTCTTTGCTATTTATAGTTATTTAATTTTTGCCTACAGTCCGTGCCATCCGGACGAAGTATATATTGATATATAATAATTACTATTAATTTAAATAGCGAAAATATACATTTCATAATTTTTATTTAAATTAAAATACCCCAAGGAATAGGGTATTTTCTTTGCTATTTATAGTTATTTAATTTTTGCCTACAGTCCGTGCCATCCGGACGAAGTATATATTGATATATAATAATTACTATTAATTTAAATAGTGAAAATATACATTTCATAATTTTTATTTAAATTAAAATACCCCAAGGAATGGGGTATTTTATTTGCTATTTATAGTTATTTAATTTTTGCCTACAGTCCGTGCCATCCGGACGAAGTATATATTGATATATAATAATTACTATTAATTTAAATAGTGAAAATATACATTTCATAATTTTTATTTAAATTAAAATACCCCAAGGAATGATCACATTATATAGTTTATTTAATTAAAGTTATAATAAAATATTTATTTATAAAGAGATATCGATGTTGTTTTTAAGAAATAATATCGCTAATATTGAAATTTGTATATATTTGGATAAAGATAGTCATTATTACTAATAATACTTGTTAGTATGGGCACTGGAACGATTTTGTATGTCTATAGACCAACCAATCAAAATAAATTTGGTAGTAAAAGTGGGGGGGGGGGACCAATACATAGGAGGTCACCTTACATTTTAAAGAGGGGAACATATCCCCCACCCCCCCTGTTGCAGGGCCCCTACTTGTTAGTAACAAGCTGTTACTAATATTAAACCACGAGATTAAGTCACAATTTAATAAAATAGTTTTAACCACATACATATAATTATATATACCTATACAGTATATGCTATAATATAGGTTATATATACTATATAATATAGCCTAAAGGTACCACATTATATATATATATATATATATATATATATATGTGTAGTTTTGACACACCATTTTATGTGCGAATGAATTTGATTCCATTTTATAATTATAAATATTGACAAATTATTACCATAAGTATGTGATATCATAAATTAAATTATATAAATAAGTTAATTATATAATATATATTTACTTATTTAATTACAATTAAATTTCCTTTTACTACTTTATTTGTAATATATATAAATATATATATATATATATATATATAATATATATATAAAAATTTATATTACCTACTATGTTAACTACATTATGTTCAATAATTCTTACATTATAATACCAAATCTCTTTGGGCTTTATTTACTACTAATGATTATGTACATTATTTACAAATATTTATAATTATTATAATAATATCTTCATATAAAGATAATCTTATATTATAATCTTAGATATATTTTAAGAGTATACTTTATATAGAATAATATGAATAAACTAAATTATAATATTAATTTCAAACGAGTATATTGTTATATATGTGTTTAATTTATTGATTACTTTATACAAAATATTTAAAGTTAATCATAATTGATGTCAAATGAATATAAAGTCAAACGAATTAACACAAATAAGTAAGGACCCTAGGTAAGGACATGAACATTTATTATTTAAACAAATTATTCCACACTAGTATCGACATCTAGCGAACGTTTTTTTTTCCTTTTTTGGAAATACTTCTATTTGGCATCTATAAAGTTTGTAAATAAATATTAATCTGGTAATATCACTCTATTTTACTATATAATGTTAGATTTTTAATTATTATACTAATTAATTGATTTCTCATATAATATTTGTGATATAAATCAACTTTTAAATTATTATGTTTATTGTCATAATAAGGTATTATAATTTGTAAACATAATTTTTAGGCCGATCACCGTTACTCTATTTTCGATCGCTAAAAATGTCTGGAGGTTTAGATATACTATCTCTTAAGGATGAGGATGTACAGAAGTTACTTGCCTGTACCTCTCATCTTGGTTCTACTAACGTAGATTTCCAAATGGAACAATACGTTTTCAAGCGTAAGGCAGATGGTTAGTTTTTAATTTTAAATTAAAAAATTATTTTAAAATGTCTTATATCCAATGACCTAATTAATTATTTTATTAAAACAAATATCATTTAAAAGTTTTATTTATATTGTGTATAGATTATTTTACAGTATAATTGTATATAACTTATATTAAATACGATATTTAAATTATTTAATTTATAATATTGTTTTTTTTTATAGTTTTAAAATATATTACATATAATATTTGTGTAAATTTTATATATTTATATAATTTTAAACAAAGTCAAAATATTTTTACTTTTTTTTTGACGATTTTAAAAATAACAAAAATAACACCTGCAAAATTCTTTATTCGAATTAGTGATTGTATACATTAATCGTTAATTATATTTATACATTTTATTATATGGGATTATACAAATTACTGCTATTTTAATTTAAATAATATCTGAATTTCATGATAATTATATAAATATGTGTTGTTACGTTCTTGAATCTCAGCAGGCTGCCGATTATTATTAGAATGTCGCTGAGTTTAATTTTTATTTTGTGTTGTGTGATTTCTTTGGTTTTACTTTTTATTTTGCTGTTTTTTTAGCTGCATTATATCCCATAGTGAGCATATAAAATATTGTTGTTACTATACAATATCTTATAATGTGCAGTAGAGCAAATATAATTGGTATAGTACAAGCCACCTTGAACTCGGACATTCTTATAATAACAAACAGCGGCCTGCTTTCAGATAGTTCGTAACTTACGCTGACTTTATATAGACGTCTATTAGACTATTAGTCTATTAGACACTAATAGAAAATATTTAATTTTAATAAAGAATATTGCGTGAATTCAAAATGTAGTGCATGAAAAACTACAAAGCTTTGACCCAGTCCCCTATAATAATAATAATAATAAATCTTTGCAACATAAATTTAGTTTGTATTATATTTTAATTTTCTAATAAACAAATAACAGGTGTGTACTTATTTAACATACAGAAGACATGGGAGAAAATCCTTATGGCTGCTCGTGCTATTGCAGCTATCGAGAACCCTGCTGATATATGTGTAATTTCATCCCGTGCTAATGGACAACGTGCTGTTTTGAAGTTCGCTGCATACACTGGAAGTACCCCAGTTGCTGGACGTTTTACACCAGGAACTTTCACCAATCAAATTCAAAAAGCTTTCCGTGAACCAAGGATGTTGATCGTTACTGATCCTCGTTTAGATCATCAACCCGTAACTGAAGCTTCATATGTAAACATCCCAGTTATCGCATTATGTACCACTGATTCTCCATTACGTCATGTTGATATTGCTATCCCATGTAACAACAAGGTAATTTAAATAATTATAATATTAATATTCAAAATTTATAAATATTTATAAATTATTAAATATTACAGAGTAACCACTCTATTGGTCTTATCTGGTGGTTGTTGGCACGTGAAGTTCTCCGCCTGCGTGGTACAATTCTCAGGGACCAACCTTGGGATGTTATGCCAGATCTGTTCTTCTACCGTGACCCAGAAGAGACTGAAAAGGAAGAGGCTGTTGTTGAGAAGAAAGCTGAAGAATACCCTCAAGAAAGCTGGGGTGATGCTATTACCCCAGTTGCCCCAGATGTTTGTATTATATAAAAAATTATTTTTTACATAAACAATATTTATATATATAAATATTTTTACAATTACATTTTGTTCAACAATATACAAAATATATTTTCTTTCTATACATTTTTATAATCATTTGTATTAAACAATGATTTATAGGCTATTTACACGATTCGTAAAATTCTTGCTGTGTGAATCCTACCTTACCAAAGTTTTCACATGATAAAATGTAGATTTTTTGTTTTATTTCATAAACTTTATTTTCATGTGAACACAATATTTGGCACAGCAAGCATTTTAGGGATCGTTTAAACACAATACTAGAGTGAAGTTCATTATTATTGTAAATATAATTTATTTTATTATAACTATTATCACTGATGAATATATTTGTATTATTTTAAAGTAATAACATGTTTTCATAAAATGTAAGGAATATTAAAAATTAATAATATTAGTCAGAACAACTAAATTGATGTTATTAGTTTAAAAAAATATCATATGCAATAATATTTAAATGATTGTATAATGTATATATGTTTATTAATTCAATTTCATGATTCTATATAATAAACTGATGTTTAACTACCCTATATATATATATGAAATGATGATTTTTATACATGTTAGACTAATGATTCAATTTCATGATTCTATTTTAAAACTGACATTATATATAGTAATATTGTAATGTTAAAAATTATTAATTATATATTTATATATAGTTTGTTGAAATGATGATTTTTATACATGTTAGACTAATGATTCAATTTCATGATTCTATTTTAAAACTGACATTATATAATTTAGTAATTATTGTAATGTTTGTAATTATTGTAACAATTATTATTTATATATATATATATATATATAGTTTGTTGAAATGATGATTTTTATACATGTTAGACTAATGATTCAATTTCATGATTCTATATAATGACTGATCTTATATTTATTAATTTAGTATTATCTAATTTGTAATAATTATTGTAGTGTTAATAATTATTAATTATATATTATATATAGTTTGTTGAAATGATGATTTTTATACATGTTAGACTAATGATTCAATTTCATGATTCTATTTTAAAACTGACCATATAATTTAGTAATTATTAAGCGCTGTTCACATGAGCAATCTATTCCAGCAATTTCGCAATGGAATTCGTAAGAATTCCAGTTTCAAAATCCCCTAGTGGTATCAATTTTAGGATATTCACATGAGCAATCTATTTTTCAGTAGAATTCTTAAAAATATATACATTTGATGAACTTAAGTTTATTATATAATAATAAAGTGGTAATATATATATATATTCATAATTTAATAATTATATAATTAATTATTATTAATTAAATGATCCATAACGATTAAATAACATAATTATAATCGTAAACGATTATAAATAAATTGACACATAAAAAGGTAAATGCGTATGCATTAATACTCGTCAGTATACTTGTGCGTGCGTTTATTTATCATTTGCATTAATTTTCACAAAAATAGAATAAATTCGGATTAGAACATTTATCAATAATCGCAGAAAAAACACACGTTGTTACATTTTGGCAATTCTTAAGAATTCCATTGCGAAATTGCTGGAATAGATTGCTCATGTGAACAGCGATTTAGTGTTACAAATGATTCATTTTATATATAATTATTTAATTTAATTTGATTACAATTAAAATCATGCTATAAATGACTAATGATTGATAATTCATTGATAATTCTATATAAATAGTGATCCTATATTTGAAATATTTATATTATATATATATATAATTGTTTATTTTTTATTTAAAAATGATGTTATAAATTTTAGAATAATGATTCAATTTATGATTCCACATTCAACCTGATTTATTTAAAATATATATTAATATATATATATATAAACTATTTAATTAAATTAAATTAAAATTTACAGTGGACTAATGAAGGTCAAGCTCCAGCCACTACTGGAGAAAACTGGAATCAAGATCCTAATGAATGGTCTACTACTGAAGTACCCCAGCCCGCTGCCGGTGTGGCTGCACCAGCTGCAGGTGAAGCCCCCGTTGCTGCTGCTCCAAAACCCGAAGGTGGTGAATGGGGAGGTGAAGAATGGAACTCATAAAATAATTATTAATGAATAATTAGTGATTATTAATGAATAAATCTGACTGAATCCTATACTATGATTTTTATTATCTAATATTGCTATTATCTATATATGTATATTTTCTATTTTTTGGAAATAATAGATTTTATATTGATGATTTTTATATTAATTCTAGAATACATATATATTTATAAATAATTATAATATTGAAATAAAATTAGTATAATATAAATTACTCAATTAGAGTCAATAAATATTTAATTTTGATCTTATGAATGTAGATCCATTTAGAAATATGGTTCTGTATTTATCATAAACATTACTTGCACATATTTATGTAAATTCTATTGATAGTGATTTTCTATATTATTTATATTTAAAATTGTAGATGCAATTATGTGTATATCATCTTTAAAAATTATTATAATTTAATTTTCTATACTTATTTTAATCTCCAGTTAATCTAAGTTTATATTAACATATTTTAATCATATCAAATTAATTTTGAGAATTGTAAAGAATTAATTTGATAAAAATTAAGCAAATAATAAACAATTAATATTATATATAATCTGTATAAAGCTGTCATTAATATACTGATGAATTAATTGATAGTTGTTCATATAATAAAATGCATTATTAATGAAGTTATGAATCTACCATCAACAATATAAACAAATTAGTTGATAATTTTGAAGTAATTGTCCTGGCATTGATTTGGAGTACTCACAATCTATGGTGATCCTGGGTAAGTACGGTTTTAATGTGTAATAATAATTGTTTATAGTTATTCACATTAATGGAAATATATAAGATATATATGAAATATTTGGATTTCTTATTTTAACGTTTGAAAATTTGAATAAAATACTGCTATGGTACTAAGGATATTTTTTTTAAATTTCAAAATTTAATTTATTTAATCTTAATTCCATAGATAACGGGATATCCGTATTCGGTATCCATTTCCGAATACGGACACCCTGTATACCACTAGATAAACTATATATTATTGATGAATCAATCAGACAATTACATTATTTATAATTAATTTTATGAATAATTTATTCTAATTTAATTAGTTAATAATTTATTTATTTTTTTAATTAATAATATGTGCATCACCTTTAAAACATTTTTTATTAAAAAGTATTTTAATATAAATGTATTCTTTAAAACTATAGAATATTAACCTTTTAATAGATTTTGGGAAAATTAAATATCAAGGAAATAATATCTATCAACATATAATTTTCTTATCTTTTTACATTAAAATTCATAAGACACTGAAACCCACAACAGTAATAATAATGAAGGTTTTTCTCCATTTAATTATGTACAAATTTCATTACTTCAAGTTTACTATATATATATATTGTGAAGGATCAATTTTTGTTATAAAATGTAATGTTCACTTACATATGAGGTGTCGCATCTCCTATATCAATGACATTATCAGTGAAAGTCTCTAATTACCGACTCATAAATGATTATTTGTAATAACTTATCAATATCCTATATATTTATTTTAAATTTTGTAATTAGGTAATATTATGGCAATGAATACTTTGGCTATTTTAAATAGTAAATATAATTGTATTGACAAGAGTAAATTTGGGGGTCGGTAATAGGATACATGTTCGTAATACCGACCCATAACTATATAAATAGACATTTATTTTAAATAAGTATTTTTTTATTCTTAAAATAGGCCTGATATATTCAACCTAAGCTGATTTTTTATTACGTTTTTAAATTTATGAATAAAAATGTCACCTTAAAACTTTCTCAAGAATATACAACTGTATCAATATAAAATATAACAATATATTATTAAAAACTAAAGAATTCTAAACATTATATTCATAATTGCTATATCCTATTTGTTATCACATATTAAGCATATATCTAGATGTCATATAAATCCATAATACGGACAGTGTCTGTCGGACACTCTATATGTCTTAATACGGAATACTTAATACGCTACGCGCTGATTGGTTACAGGGTGTCCGTATGTACATATACAGCGTATCCATTAGGGACGTACAATGTACGTCGTACATGACCTCTAGATATATGCTTATAACTTAATGAATATTTAATAAAAAATATAGAAATTAATATATAATTTTTAGAATGCTTTATTTTTTTAAATAATATAAGGTTATGTAGTGTTATCGATACATTTGTATATTCTTGAGAAGGTTTTAAGTTGACATTTTTTTTCATAAATTTAAAAACGTAATAAAAAAATCACTTTATTGGATATATCAGCAATGTTTTGAGTAATTTAAAATAAAAAATACCTTTTTAGATTATTTTTATAATTATGAATATTTTATTAATTAAATATTTTTTTGTAGGAATTATGGTTTCTGATATACCGAAAGTGTCCGTATTCGGGCACTGTCAGTATTCGGTTACTTTCCCCTATATTTATATTATTATAATAATACTAATTAGACTATATATTATATATATATATATATTGGCTCGCTCTTTGTTTATTATAACAATATTTGTATTATATTTTTTGTTTATTCTAAAATATTTTAATTAATTTATTCTACATCCTCACACGTTCAATTAAATCAGTATATAAACATGTCAAAAATGATGTTTATAGACCATACACATATTAATATAATATAATTATAGACTTAAAATAGTATTTAAATATTTAAAATTATACCCTTAGATGAAGTTTTCACTTATAACCATATGTCTCTTAATATATAATGTCCCTTCGAAGCCGCTCTCATGTTAAGGCATCCATGGTTTTAAAGAAAGCCGATAGTTTATTTATACACAATTATATAAGGTCACTTCTAAATATTATTTTTTAAGACCTATTTTAATGGTCCGGACGTGGCTTGACTCCGTGTCCAACTGATTGTGTGTCTGACAGCTTAGCCAACTTAGCCACACACAGGCAGTTATTTATTTATATATACATATATATATATATATATATATGTTTATTTGTTTAAAATATAAATGTAGGTATCTACATTATAATATATATATAAATGTATAACTATAAATATAAACGCACATTTTATTTTTTTTCATTTTCATAATTTTGCTATTTGGGGCAATAAAGATATTGAAATAAATTAAGCATATCATTTTTTGAACGAGATTTATATAATGATATTTTTTTTGCAAAATTATAATTAAATTATGCTATTAAATTTGGTCATTTTTTTACCTATATTACCTAGGGTAATATTGATTTTTTTAGCAACCTCATAGTTGTTCTCTTTACTACTTCGTATATATTCGTTATTTTTTTTAAAATAAAGTAATTAATAATATTCTAAGTACCTTTTGAGTACCATTTTATATTATCTTCGAACTTATTATGAAAATATTGTTATTTTAAAAATCTTAATAATTTGTTAATATATTTATGATATTTCTTATATATTAATTTATAAGTATATATAGGCCTACTCTTATTAATCTATATTTATATTACTAATATATTACTTTCTGTATTATTCTTTTTGTATATCATCTACAATTTATTTTAAACTCTAATAATTTAATGATAGAATAGCATAACCAACGTTTTTTTTCGTTTAACCATCTTATTGTAAATATTAGAAAGATCATTAAAAAATATATCAACTAAATTATTTAGGTCTGGATTACCTAATGACCTAAGCCTGGATTTGTATTATCAATGTAACTCCACTAAAATGTATAATGTAATGACGTAAAGAAAGTATATTTTATTATTGAAGCGTATTTGATAACCTATTTAGTATTTGTATTATTACAAAATAAATGAATAACTGAACAAATCGCATAATGATCACCGAGTATATTATTCCTGCTTCCATAAAATAATTTATAATATTAGTAGGGAAAGTCTCCGATTACCGACCCCCTCCTAATACCGACCCCATCTCATATCTCAGGAACTATAAGAGATATCATAACATTATATTCACACAAACTCTTAGTAATTTAATGATAAATATGAATATTTTTTTTATTTAAAAAAATATTCAATCCTACAATTGTTATTTGATAAAATGTAATATTCTGTTTTTACTTTTTAAATATTTGAATAATAACTTTTTTTAAATCATTGTAAATACTTTATTAATTAAAAGAAAACTTAATACTGCACATAATATTGTAGATCAATAAAATGTTTATAAATATTATAAAATTAATTTAATTTGTATAACTATTAACCAATATATCTTAATTATAGTAACCCATATGATTTTCCTATTACCGACCCCCTAAATTACCATAATACCGACCCCATGTGATTTATAATATCCAATTAAAATAGATCCGTATTTTACTTTAAAATATGTCGTAATTTTTTAACTGATTAATAAATAAATATTAAATAATAATATACATTATTTTAATATAATTATTTTAAAGTTTAAATTTAAATTTAATATTATTATTAAAACATAAATTCAATACAAAATAAATTGCGTGCATGTTATAATTAATTATATTTATGTATATCTACTTTTTTTATTGGATATTATAATACTAACATTATTTATACCACGATTATTTTAGGGGTCGGTAATAGGATAATGCTGTCGGTATTAGGCATATGTATCCGATTACCGACCCCCTGTTTATTCTTATAAATATAATGATATCAACAATTTAAAATAGCCACATTATTCATTGCCAAAATATTACCATAATTAAAAAATTTCAAATTAAATATATTTAATATAGAATAAGTTATTACAAATAATAATGTAGGGGTCGGTAATCGGAGACTTTCCCTTATATGTGTAATCTATCAGTGTTTCAGATATCATAATATTATTTTTTACAACTCGTTTTACTTTATAAATGAAAGGAAAACAGTTTAAATAAATCAGTTATATATATATATATTTAATTAAACCTATTATTAAAACGATTACGATAAAATAAATTGATATTGAAATCCCTCAAGAATTATTTGACTATCATTTAGTAAATAGTCATCAATTAGTTGTATATTTGTATATTATTAGTGAAATCCACAGAAATATTGTTCGGAGGTCTATAAATACCATTAATACTATTTTCACTTTTTTTATTATAAAATATTTATATTTCTCATTCACCGTAGAATCATAATTTTCTATTAGGCTTCTATTTCCTACTTCATACTTTAAATCATTATTAATATAAATGACATTCTACATCCTATACCGTTTTGTCTTACTGTTATCACATTTATATATTTTATTTATATATGTTATATATTTATAAGGTAGTTTTTGTTATTTTTTATATATAACCAGTAATACAATACACTTTTGATCTATCTACCTATCTATTTATCTATATATACATACATATAATCTATATATTGCTATCGTATTTATAGTATTTATTTAGATACAATGTAGATCATTTGATATATATATATATATATATATATATATATATATATATATATGTATGTGTACATTTTTTATTACCTATATATATATGTGTACATTCTGCAAAGTGTGAGATATAAAAAAGGAATACACGAAAACAGGCCAGAATTATGTTAATTGTAGCTATAACTTCTAAGTAGATGTAAAGTGTGATTAATGCTTAATGCCTTAATAGAGCATATATAGAGCAAGTATTGATTCACGATGCTACAATGTTATAACACTCGTAAGTGTGTGTGAGTGTGTGGGGGGATGTATGTATGTGTACGTTATTTACTCGAATCTATATTATTCAGGTGAAGTTATTAACCTTATATAAATTTTGGTCTGAGGTTTTTTAATGTTGTTAATTTGGTTACACAAAGTTGGTTGATTGGAGAAATAAACTTCAATGTTTTTAGTTTGTTCATAATACGAACTTCGTATATTATATTATATTTAATTATAATGACGAAACAATAAGAAATGAACATATGTTCATATGTTAATATTAAAGTAAATTACATAACATATTTGTTACGAAGAACGGCATTTATTTGAATATCATTAATATAACATAACATAGTATATATATATATATATATATATATATATATATATATATATATATGAATAACTTACACAACAACATGAATAATATAAATTATCATTAAAATGAATCGAAAATATTTAAAGTATATTTAAATCGCACAAGATTCATATACACTACGAACACGAATTAACATTACATATCAGATACACGGGTGAACATAGCTACGAAAGCGGCCAAGGTCATCGTAATCAACGTCATAGGGGTCGCAGAGGTCACGCTAGCCGTAGAGTACACGTTAGGACATTCGTCTGTCCAGCCCGGCTGTACTTTTCTTTGCTTGTTATAAGATAACAGCGTTCTCATCAGCGGCTCGTTGTATTTCACATACGATCTGGCGCTTACGTTTCTATGTCCGGTGATGATTTGCAGTATATCCGGTAGAGATTTGGATGATCCGAGCGAAAATAACTTCCTGCGAATAAAGTTATTAATGTAATGTATCGATAACATAAATTATACTTTTTTAATATCGCTATTTATTAGTAAATATTAATTGTATGAATTATATAGTATCAAATATGTGATAATACTATCATTATTAAATTACTATATGATTGTATATATATATATATATATATATATATATATATGTTATAAAGTCAGTTGTTGATATATCGATTAATGTAATGTACATGTAAATGCATTACATAAGGTACACAGATATATCTACATAAAAACTTAAAACTAGATTTTAGTGTCACGCTCTATGTTAATTGCATAGCCTTAGCAATATCAATGTTCGTTTTTATGTTATTTTATATTTTTATCGTCTGCAAATTATATTTTGTTATTGTGCTATAGAATTAATGCCAATCGGTAATATAGCCGCATTCATCATTCTGCATGTCATCGGGTATGTACTGTTATTATTATTATTATTATTATATTAGATTATCATTGTTATATTCAACAGGTCTTTGTCTTAATAAAGTATACACGAACTCAACTTTGTTACAATTGGCGCTGCGAACAGGATACTCTATCCTACACAAAGACCCGGCGGTATGCAGTTTCAGGAGGAATTCGGTGTGGCCACTCTACTAGATCTATTCCAGAATGTTAGCTCTATTTATAGTGTTATTTTTATAAACGTTTTATTATTTGTGTGTAGTATTTATCTACTATATATTCGTTATACGTGTGGTATTCGGCGAAAGGCTATGCAATTAACCGAATTTAAGGGAGAGTTTAAGTCATATATATTGATTAAGAGATGGACGAATGAGGCGCGTAAGTTTATGGCAGATTATCCATTATGCAATCACAGTAGTATTTTATTAAATCATATTGTAGGTAAGGCTAGACTAGAAATAGAAATCCGCGAATTCAGTGCATCTACTGAATCAGAGGTCATACTTAACGCGATATTAGAGACTTATTCATTAGATGACGAACCATCATGGCGATTATTTTATAATCGAATTCAATTTGATGGGGAGTCAATATACGATTTAGCCAGTAGCCTATGGATGATGTTTAAAAACTGTGAATCGGAGTCCGGATTGCATTATAAAAGTGATCAAAGAGAATTTATTCTCATTGAAGGACTATGCAAAGCTCTCCGAGATAACGATATCGCTATAGAAATATACCGAATATACCAGCTAAATCCTAAGAATAGTTTCTGGGATTTGCGTAATATGGCTATGAAACTAGAAAAGCAGCGTGTAACGCAATCATCCCATGCTAATAAACCTTTTCTAAGCTTTACGGCAAAGCCACAAGAAATAGTGTATACCATTCATCCCAGAAATACAGATACTCCAATCCCAGCTTCTCGATCTAAGTGTATTCTTAATAGAGTATCTGATATTGGGGTCCCTGATTCGATATCCGTTGACTCGTATATACCGATACCTGCGCCTAGATATAACGCTGGTATTATTTCGCAACCCTTATCTGTATTACCTATACCACGAGCACGTACTACAAATAGATATAATACTAATCAAACACCTGTCGCCTCACCCTTTAACCATACTAAAGATACTGTATATAATAGCCAAGCGCGTATGCGTATAAAAGGAGCGTGTTATAATTGTGGAAACAAAAATCATTATGCTAACACGTGTCCTCTACCCAAGCATAGTAGATCGGGAAACGATTTGCTTCTTCAGTCACAGCGAGCCGATTGAATGAAGCTAAAATCAGCTCGTTATCTGAAAGTAGTCCCTTTGCGAATATTTATTTAAATGGAATTAGTACTAGAGCTCTACTTGATACTGGCGCGGAAGTGTCGTGTATCAGTCGAGAGTTTCTGCGGAAATATATGTCTGATATAATAATTAACGATATATCTGAAAGATTAGATCTTTCTTCTGCAGATGGGAGCAATATCCCATTTGTAGGATATGTAGAACTAGAATTTAAAGTATTCGATATTTGTATTGACCGCATAGGATTTCTTGTGTTACGTAATAATACAGTAGCTAATATTATTCTGGGTAGCAACCTATTCCGTACCTTGGCTACTTTATATGGGGAAAACGATATACCGAAAGATAGCGTATGGAATCCTCTACTACGTATATATAGAGGTAGTTATGATGGAGTATTACACCTTGCTTCTGATAAGCAGTTATTACTGCCAGCATATAGTCGTAAAATATACGACTGTTGTATCCAGGAGAATGTTGGTTCGGTTTACATCGAATCTGACACTTCTCTAGCACCAAAAGATGTGACTTTGACAAGTTCATTGGTGCATGCGAGAAATGGAATGGTACCAGTAGAATTCAATAATTTCTCTAACCAAGATATTTATCTACGAGGAGGAAGCCAGGTGGGGAAGTGGACTGCTTTTGTATCGACTATTGAGTCGAATAAAGCTAAGTTCGCTTCACCAAAACTTAAATATATTCTGGACAATCTAACAATTGGGCCAGTAAAGCCACAGGAATATGAGGCGTTAGTTAAATTAATAACTGAATATCAAGGTGTATTTAGCGAGGGGGAACACGATGTCGGGTTTTGTAGTAAGATTAAACATAAGATTAAACTACACGATGATCGCCCTGTTAGGTTACCCTACAGGCGGATCCCACCTAACCAGTGGCCGGAAGTAAAAGCATACTTGAATGCTCATATTGAGGCTGGTATTATTAAACCAAGTTGTTCTCCATATAGTGCGCCATTAGTTTTAGTGAAAAAAAAATCGGGTGCTATTCGAGTATGTTGCGATTATAGAGGTCTAAATGCCAGAACCATTAGAGATGCTTACCCGCTCCCTCGAATTGATGAGGCATTGGACGCACTAAAAGGGGCTTCTCTATTCTCCACTTTCGATTTGGCACATGGGTTTTTACAGTGTGCCATAGCGGAAGAGGACATGGAGAAGACTGCTTTTAGTGCAGGCTCTCATGGTCTGTATGAATATACTAGGATGCCAATGGGTTTGGTAAATGCACCAGCAACATTTTCCCGTCTGATGCAATCTTGTCTAGGTAGCGAAAATCTCGAAACCCTTATCCTATATTTGGATGATATTTTAGTATTTGCGCCAACTTTTCAAATAATGTATGATCGCCTATCTTTATTATTCCATAAGCTACAGGAATATGGTTTGAAATTAAAACCATCAAAGTGTTCACTCTTACAACGTGAAGTAAAATACTTAGGACACGTAGTATCGGGAGAAGGGGTAGCTACGGACCCCGATAAGACTTCAGCAGTTTTCTCGTGGCCAATACCTGCCAATTCTACAGATATACGCTCTTTTCTAGGATTAGCTTCGTATTATAGACGATTCATTCCGAAATTTGCAGCATTAGCTAAGCCATTGTATGAGTGTACTACTAATTTTGAGTGGAATACCACGTGTGAGGAGTCATTTAATGCATTGAAAGAAAGGCTGGTCAGTGCACCTATTCTAGGATACCCAGATTTCAGCCTTCCTTTCATTGTAGAGACGGATGCCTCCCTACAAGGATTGGGTGCTGTCCTATCCCAGAAAGTAGACGGTAAAGAGAGAGTTATAGCATACGCTAGCCGGGGACTTAGAGGGGGTGAGAGAAATGACATTAATTACAGCGCGATGAAATTAGAATTACTAGCTTTAAAATGGGCTATAACTGATAAATTTAGGCCATATTTGTTAGGTTCGAAATGTCTAGTATTTACTGATAATAATCCTTTAGCACACTACCAAACTTGCCGTAATGCAACAATGGAAATGAGATGGATTGCTCAGTTAGAACAGTTCGATATTGACATTAAATATAGACCTGGTAGGGAAAATAAAAATGCGGATGCATTAAGTAGACGGGTTCATATCTCCTCTATTCATCGTACATCTTCGCTTATACCCAATAGACTTAACCCGATTCATTGTTCAAACGTAGCTATAATTAGAGTTCCGGACAAGCGAATGCACAGAGTAGATGATAATGTAGTAGATAAAATGGTTGATATGCAGAGTAGAGACCCCGTACTCGTTAAGTTACGAGAGTGGGTAAAAGGTGGTGAAAAACCCACTAATACGTCAGGTGAAATATCCGAATTACGTACTTTACTTCGGCATTGGAATATGTTTATAGTTATAGATAATATATTGTATAGGGAAGTGGTAAGGAGGGGAAGTATAAAGTTGCAGATGTTAGCTAGTCCAGAACTTCGCGAACTAGTTTTATCGGCGGTGCACGATGATTTAGGTCATCAAGGTATTGATCGTACCACAAACTTCGTTTTAGATCGAGTATTCTGGATAGGCGTGTGGAACGATGTGAAGGAGTATTGTAAATCCTGCCGTCGTTGTGCAATTTCTAGTGCGTTGACCATTAAACCTAAAATGGGCTCGATCCAAGCAGAGCGTCCTTTAGAAATCCTTGCTATAGATTTCACTACAGTGGAAAAAAGTATCAATGGTATAGAAAATATCCTAGTATTAACGGATATTTTCACGAAATACTCTGTAGCCATACCAACGAAGAACCAAAAATCTACGACTGTCGCTAGAGCTCTACGCCAATATTGGTTCCAGTATGGAATACCATCTCGGATACACTCTGATCAAGGACGTAACTTTGAATCAGAGGTCATTCGTGATTTATGTGAGGAACATGGCGTAGAGAAAAGTAGAACTACCGCATACCACCCCCAAGGTAACGGTCAGACTGAGCGTTTTAATCGTACCCTGCATGGATTGTTATGTACAATATCGCAAGAAAAGAAATCTGAGTGGCCCCGGTATATTGACAATCTCGTGTACGCATATAATTGTGGGGTGCATGCTTCGACAGGGGAGTCTCCATTTTTCCTCTTCTTCGGGCGAGAACCAATCCTACCTATTGACAGCGTGCTTTGTAACCCGAAGAAGGAAGAATTGACCTCACTAAATCGAGTATGGCACCAGGCTGAAAGAGAGAGGCGTAATAAACATGCGACCAAAACTCCTAAATCTTTTGATGACGTGAAAGTGGGTGATGAAGTATTTATCCGTAGTCACCCATTGGGTCGAAACAAGATTCAGGATAAATACTCATCACATCCTCTAATTGTCATCGACCGGCCTTCCCCACAAACGTGTACGGTAATGCCTATAACAAAGGCTAGGATTGTAAATAGGGCAGAGATATTGAAAGCGACCAGATTGCGTCGCGATAACCTTACAAGCGTAAGTGTGCCTTTGTCGACGATAGATAGCCCAGTGCCGGGTCCATCTCTGCGTCGAAGTAATCGCGTAAAAAACCTCGGGTGACATAATTAAATTGTGAGTGTGAGACCACTTCATAACGGAGGGGGTGTATGTTATAAAGTCAGTTGTTGATATATCGATTAATGTAATGTACATGTAAATGCATTACATAAGGTACACAGATATATCTACATAAAAACTTAAAACTAGATTTTAGTGTCACGCTCTATGTTAATTGCATAGCCTTAGCAATATCAATGTTCGTTTTTATGTTATTTTATATTTTTATCGTCTGCAAATTATATTTTGTTATTGTGCTATAGAATTAATGCCAATCGGTAATATAGCCGCATTCATCATTCTGCATGTCATCGGGTATGTACTGTTATTATTATTATTATTATTATATTAGATTATCATTGTTATATTCAACAGGTCTTTGTCTTAATAAAGTATACACGAACTCAACTTTGTTACATATATATATATATATATATATATAGTACACTGTACACACTCAGTGTACTACACAGGGTACTGGACTATTCAATCATTAAGTTTACAAATGAATTACAGATTTTAATGATATACTCATCCAGTTGTATAAATTAATCGTTCTCCGCAGATGTAATATCCGCGAATAACATTTCGATGATAACAACGAACGCGTCGACCAATCGTATTACTTCGCTGTGCTTAAAAGAACGCCACACATATTTCAGTGGTAAAATAAGATGGTGGTATTATAATTTGATTTGAAATTAAATCAAATATTCACCCTCCACTGATACTAGAAGACACCCACTGATATTAGAAGCCGTCCACTCGCGCATGACTGCAGCCTATGGTAGTTCACTGCAATACATTCATAATAGTATTGCAGTGAATTTGTTGCATGCTTTACATTTATTACAAAGTTATTTTTAAACTTTTTGTTTACACATTATTTACGAGGATATCATATATATATATATATATAATGTGGTACAGTAACAAGTAACATGTAACATGTTACACCTGAAATAAACCTATTCATCGTTATACGAATTAATGAAAATATTTGTTTTTGTAATCGTCAATTAATAATATATTAACAATAGACATATTATAATATATTATATTTTAATATTTGTTAGTATATGAACTTGTTTATATATATATATATCGGTTCTATATCATATGATATCTTATCACAGCCTACAGCACGTGTATATTTATAATTGTATATACTTGGCAGTTTGATAGCTCTATAGAGATATAACATATATGTAAATTCGAACACCGACATTAATTATTAAACCCCGTATATAATATTTATTTAATTAGTTTTATCAAAGCCGTTTGGTTTCGTTTTCACTAATAATACTAATGAGCCGATTATAGAACATAAACGAATATTATAACTTGGTGAAATGAAGAGAAGTAATACTACAAATGACATCACAAATACACTCAATTTCGCAATATTTAGAATTATATATATAACAATTGTAAATACTACGATAAAGAATTATTATATTTTTAAATAAATGTTGATATATCAACGTATATACACGCGTAAATATTTAATGAAATCATTCCATATATAAATATAACTTCAATAAGTAGGTGTTGCTATTCTAACTCTCTACAAAGTATATCACGCTTCTATTGTTATTGTATATAACATATTTATTGATTACGAAGAAAATATTATCAATAACATACGATCGTAGCAAAAAACCTGTACCGTATACATTCACTCCTATAGGAGTATATATTATAATATATTACAATATATTATAATATGCGATGTAGCAATTATAAGATTTAATCTAGTAAGAAGTACAACCACCATAACAGGCTGCTCCTACACATAACAGCTAACCACACACACGCATAACTTATTGTTCAGTAAGGGCACCTCGTGAACTACGCACGTGACACGCTGTCATGCGCATGCGTACAGACATTCCGCGGTTCTCACGTGACATATTCAACGGTGACGAGAACAGATCGTAAAGG